>MJUU01006765.1:0-10511 GCA_002080025.1 Modiolus philippinarum | reverse complement strand
CAAAATCAGCTAAGGACAGAGGTATGCAAGATAGAGATAGAGAACAAATTACCAATAGGATCTAAATAGGAAAGCCAAAATCAGCTAAGGACAGAGGTATGCAAGAGGGAGATACTCCTTTGGTTTTAAACCAAATTTTCGTAAATTTAGATATTGCAAATTTTGAAATAAAATCGGTTTTCGGGCAAGCACCGAAGTACTGGCTACTGGGTTGGTAAATACCCTCGGGGACTAACAGTCCACCAGCAGTGGCATCGGCCCAGTGGTAACAAATAACAAGATACCGAGATTCCATAATCCTATATTATGTATTTAACCTGTTTCTCATGTAAAATTTAATGTTTTACTATATTCCATAATCCTATGTGATGTTTTTAACATGTTTCGAATTACAATTGGTGTATTCCTATGTGATGTATTTAACCTGTTTAAAATTACAATTTGTGTATTTGTCTTTCAGGTACTAAACTACTGCCCCAAAGACATGAAGGCAGACCTGTGTGTACACCTAAACCGTAAAGTGTTCCTAGAACACCCGGCATTCAGACTTGCTAGTGATGGATGTTTAAGAGCATTGGCAATGCATTTCAACATGACACATAGCGCGCCTGGAGATTTGATATTTCATCAAGGAGAAAGTTTAGATGCTTTATGTTTTGTTGTTTCTGGGTCACTTGAAGTAATACAAGATGATGAAGTCGTTGCTATTTTAAGTAAGACGTCTCTCCACAACTTGTCCAAAAATCAGATTTTAAAAGAATTTGTTTTCATCTTAGACTTTACTCCGTGATTCATTTTATATTACAAAGTTTATAGTCTTTTACATCATCGAAATACTGCAATCGTATTATCCTTTCTTTACGAACTAATAGCTTTTTTAATGTTCTTTTGGGTATAAAATTTTGGCTGAAACACATTTTTACCAGACATGTATATTATGATTTCAAAAATGAAGCAACAATTCTTATAATTGCGTAGTAGTTTCATAAGAAATTTAAACGAAACTAAAACTAACGAGTAGTGTAATAACTATTCCAATAAGATATGACTTGTGCAAATAAAAGACGATATAATAAGGTAAGTGAGAACCGAACCGTCAGTCCAAACAAGAAAAATTCAAAGGCAATGACAACATCGGCAGCACAAAAAATCGAAAACGTCACATAAATAAGGCACAGAAAAGAAACATTTTGACACACACACACAGAGAGAAAGATGAACACGGACACTAAAGTAGCAAGAATATATATCCAAAATTGTACATGTATATAATTCATTTGTTTTACCTTCTAGGTAAAGGTGATGTTTTTGGTGACAATTTTTGGAAGGAACAGACTGTGGGCCAATCAACAGCCAACGTTCGAGCTTTAACGTACTGTGATCTTCATACTATCAAAAGGGGTCGTTTGCTGGAAGTCCTTGAGTTCTACCACGCTTTTGCAAACTCTTTTGCTAGGAATTTGACTCTGACATACAATTTAAGACATCGTGTAAGTAGATAAGATATATCAGAAATATTATTCATGTATAATGCGTTACATCCAACAGATATAACTTTCAAACTGTACTCTTTGCACTTAGGCTTTCGACATTTAACAACATTTATACATTATATTCCTGTTATATTTGTATATAATTGATTCAAAAGAATTCCTATCCAACGCTCCACACAATGTCCCTTACAATTCCTATCGAATGCTCCCACAATGTCTCGTCAATTTCCTATCCAACTCTCTCGACATAAGCTCCTCATGTGCATATCCAGCACTCCACACAATGTCACCTCTTGTCCATATTTAACGTTCCCCATAATATCTCTTCAACGCAAAATGTATCACAAAATGCGTACGTTTTACTTGTAAATTAACTTTACCGATGCTTTCTTGTTTTGAATAATTCACACGAAATAAGATAATATAACTGTCATTTTACAGTTTATTGTAAAAGATATATATTATCGGGTCTTTGAGTCATGTGAGTCTCAGGGAAAAAAAGAAAATCAATACATCAATACATTCAGAGGAAATCACTGATTAGTTAACACTGTTGAGCTAAGGGTGATTATATTTAGTCTTTTTATAGTGCTCCATGTTAATTGTTGTTCGTCTATTAAAATTTAGTTAAAGAATACCTATTTCACAAAAAATGAACAATGAAAGGATATGGAGTAAATGCAAATGAGACAAAATCTCTACAAACATATTGTAATAACAAGGCAATGGAACAACGCTTTTAGTGTTGTACTTTATCTTGAAGTCACCATTAGGCCTTCAATAATAAAGAAATAATTCATGGCAGGTATATGGTTATTGGAAATTTAACAATGGGCTGGGCCTTTATATTCGAATTTAACCCAGAGCGTAAGCGAGGGGTCAAATTTACGAATATAAAGGTCCAGTCCATGGTTAAATGACAATAACCATATACCTGCCATGAATTATTTCGATTCTAATATGACAGAAATTTGAATTTTCCATTCTGAAGCGACCTAAGAGAAGGCGGATTTCCCGACTCCATTGCCGTCTTTGTTTATGACGTCACAATACACAATCTGACGTTTTCGAACAGATGCAAGTTCAAAATTCAAATCATAAGCAAAACAATACACATTTACGTATCTGAATGGCATGATTTAGTTAAAAACTGTTCTTGACCTTTATTTCCTTCAAAAACTAAGACGAACAAAATTAAAAACATTATTGTTTTTCATCCCGTTTAATCATATTCCGATTCCTTTTACGCATGTGCGATATATGGTTATCGAGTATTATACTGGTAGACGATTAACTAGAGCCATGTTAGAATGAGCTTTATACTCATACCACATAGTAAGTTCAAGACGGCCCCTAGCACTGGTTTGAGCGGAATTCATTGCTAATTGTCAAACAACGCTATATCCATGTTTTTACCCTTTGATCCATGGATTCGGGATCGTCTGCAATTATAAACTTAACTGGCAAAGTGCTCTTAGTTGATTTTACCAGGTATATATTTATTTCAATAGGTCATTACTCCAGTCAGTCCCCCATATTTGAGACACTGGCTCCTTATTGTTGAGCTTTGAAATAAGAAACTTATAAAGGCGATATCAATATTTTTATAACATTAATAACGTTATAGAGATAAAATAACATCACTATATTATATGAAATGTTTTTTTATTTGGTTTGCCCGAAATTAATGAGAAATTTTATATTCGTCCGTTGAATCAATGTATAAATGGACAACCATAAATCTTCTTTTATTTCAAGTTTGGTTTTTAAGATACAATCAAAAGCAAAACACGTGACGTGTATTTCCATCGTATTGTAAGTGGACAAAATATTCTCATTTGATAACATGGTTGCTTGTAATTTTTAAAAATCAATTTTCTTTGGTATACTAATTGGAAGAAACAAATGAATTACAAAGGAGTTTTTATATTTTCATTGGTAAGTTTTAGAAAATTCAAAAAGTTAAATTAAATATTCGACCTAAAACCAAAATAAATGAAGTTGACAGTTATAAAACATGACAGTATATCGAGTAAATGTACATGAGACAGAGTCTCTAAAATACATGTGAGATACAAGCAATGGAATAAAGCTTTCTTTTATTGTGCTTCCTCATTACGAAATCATCATGAGGCCTTCGACAATGAGCTTTGATTAAACCTCATAGTAAGTTCAAGACGACACCTAGCACCGGTGTAAGCAGAATTAATTGCTAATTGTCGAACAATGCTACATATTTGTATCACTTTATCAAATTCTAAAATTGAATTTTAACTTAATAAGGGGGTTGTCATAATGCATTTCACGTTGAATTGTTCGTGATTCAAATAAAAAGCATACTTTATTATATGGATTTCCAAATGTTTTGATTAGATCTGCACTGAAGAGACATAAGTTGTCGAAATGAGTATAT
This sequence comes from Modiolus philippinarum, assembly GCA_002080025.1. NCBI lineage: Eukaryota > Metazoa > Mollusca > Bivalvia > Mytilida > Modiolidae > Modiolus > Modiolus philippinarum. The sequence goes on along the minus strand of MJUU01006765.1, from coordinate 6,605 downwards.
GCAGAAACTAAATTTACAGTAACTTCGCTATTTTATTATTTCTTAATAATCAATACTAGTCCGTTAAATTATTATTCTGTTTCAGCCTTCAAATTGTTTTGATCTAAGATATTCATTTTACTTTTTTATGCCGTTCTTTTGTCTTTGTTTCTCTGGGGTTTTTTTTCGATGTTGCCATTATCCCTGAGTTATTCGTTTTGGACTGACGGTTCAGTTCTCACTTACATTCCAAATGTTTTGACTTTATATGAACTTTAGTTTTCGAAATGCCAGTCTGCAGACCATTAATACACTGCAGAGTCTGGGTGGTTGTCATTGATCATCATTTTCATATCTTATTTTATATTCCTCTAACACATAGTACATAATTAACTGAAACACGTGCACAGCATAACAAAAATAAACGTTTATTATGCAACACGGGCATTGATTGTATTTTAACAACAACCTGTCTATTCGGTGCATTTTGAATAACGGTTTGGGTACCCATAAAGAGGTTCCTATCGTTGATTATGTTTGTCTTTTGTCTTATATTTGCTTTTTTTCTTGTGCAGTCCTTGGTACATTGTGGCATTTGACTGTGTTTCCTGTTATCCTTTTTATTCTAGAAACATATACAGACAAATCAATAAAATCACAAAACAGATAACACAACGTACGAGACATATTAAAAAAAAGATGAAGCTTAAGATAAGAAAAATCTAATTGAAATTCAAAGCCCAAATTTGTGGTAACAAAATCTAGAACCGTGAAATCTGATTTAATCAACTTTTAAACCACATTTAAAAATCACTTGCCCTCTTTCTGTTATATGGTGCCATGAGAACTGTGTATCCTAAAACAGAGAATGTATTTGACTTCTCTGTCAGAAAGACGCTGTTGAAAAATATCAACATAAGTAATCAGATCGGCTCATAACATTTATCATCCCTCGTGCATAGCTGCTCTTGGCGTCCCCTGCACACCTGTAGATTATTTGCTCTCTTTCCAATTTATCTGTATTGAAGAGACATAAGTTGTCGAAATAGCAGTTTGCAGGAGTAAAATTTACTCCAACTGGAGTAAAATGTACTCAAACTTCGGTAATTGTTATTATGCTTTAATAGAACTGTTTCCAACACAATGTATGTATTCAAAATGAAGCAAAAATTTGTTTTGCCTTAAAATTCAAAAGGAAACTACTAATGATTTAAACACGCTAAACAGCCATTAAAGCAAACAATATCAGGAACAGCTTCAGACATACAGGAAAGAAAGAGTTCATTATTTCTGATATATTTGAAACGTGTTTGTTATTTGTAGTTATGAAATAGTTGTATCAGATACTACTAATATAAACAGGATTAAAAGTGATGAAAAAGACACGTTTCGACATTATTCCTGGATAATTATTCCTTTTTACTAGAATAATAAAATTATATAACGTTTATAGAGTTTTGGGGGAATTGTTCATTTTTGCTTAACAAAATACCGAAGTTACTGTGACTTTAAATTCTGCATATACACATTTCGTTAACTCATGTCTCTTAAGAGCATATCAAATCAAAACATTTCTTATCCATAAACCAAAATGTTTGTAAAAGCTGATAGAGAACAGATGTCAAATAGGAACTATAAAAGGAAAGCCAAAATCAACTAAGTACAGAGCTATGCAAGAGGGAGATACTCATTTGCATTTCATTTTTATAAATATGCATAAAATGTTTGTCTCTACAGCATAACTTTATACATCAAGAAATGAATATTCTAACACGAGACTTTCCAGTTGATTGCATACAAAAAAATCAAATCATTCATCCATCAAAGGAGCACACTAAACAATGAGAACCCGAAAGGTGAATTTATAAGTTAACAGGTTTTACATGTCATGGCAAATTTCAAATTAATGAATAGTTTGTTGCCATAAGAAATGGTATTATTTATTCAATGGACCAGGAATCAATGTCGTACAATAGTGTCACTTTGGCATTGATTTGTAATTCAAATACACAAAAGGTCTTGTTTCGAAAGCCATGCATTTATATTTTAAGTAGAATTAAAAATGAAAATTTATGGAGTAAATGCTCATGAGACAAAGTCTCTACAAACGCATGTTAAAACAAAGCAATGGAAAAACGCTTTTATTGATGTTCTTCATCTAATTGTTTCTAAATTATCGATACTCAACTTCATGAAACCATTATACATGTGTAATTTATTTTCATGTTTCGTGAATTGAACAAAAATATTATGAGAGTAGCGAAAACAAATTTGAAAGTAACTAACCAACCGACTTAAATAACAAAAAACAAAAAATTACTGTGAATTTGTTTCTGCATATGGCCATTTCGCAGTACAGATCAAATCAAAACATTTGGAAATCCATAAACCGAAATATATGTAAAAGCTGATAGAGAACAAATTACCAATACCCTGAATATCGTTATGCTGCAATTCCTTTATTCTGAATTTTATCTTGCTGCAATTCCTTTATCCTAGCTGAATTTCGTTTTGCTGCAATCCCCTTTTTCGGAATTTCGTTCTGCTGCGATTCCTTTATCCTGAATTTCGCTATGCTATGACTCCTTTATCGTGAATTTCGTCATGCTGTGATTTCTTGAACGTCTCTTATTTGTATTTAGACGTAGCATTCTACATCCAAACTATGATCAAAATATATATATTATTCATCGAAATTGATAGAAAATAGTACCTGGATAGTGTTAATATTGTCTGAATTCAGCAAGGTTTGATGTGTCTTGTGTTACTGAGATAAGGCAATATACCACTGATTGAATAAATCAGACAAGTCAAATCAAAATGGAAACTCGGAAAAGAAAAAAAAAAGAACAAAAACCTAATAGTTGAAACCAAACAGTGAATCTGAGTCTTAAAAGGGTTTTTTGAAAAAAAGATCAAAATAATACCATATCGGTGTATCTGTATTTTCATATCTTTAAAAGGGTTTTAATTTGTTGATCTTCCTAGTGTTTGATTCAGTTCCGCACTAAAATGACATAATTGACTTAGATATCGCTATTTCGTTATTTTATGAACCGATTTATATTTTTTATTGTAATGTTTAGAAATTTTATAAAACTGAGGAATATATGTCTGTCCTGACTTGGCGTATATTTATGACCTTGTAGTTGTTCTCGTATCGCTCATATATTCAATATTTGGTTTTCCATTTTTTGAAATTTTTATTTGCACTTAAGAGACAAAAGTCTACATGTTTGGTAATAACAATATTGTTAACAACATTATTATAAAATTCAAAACACGAAGGCAGAATTTTACAATAGTTATTCGATATCAAAGCCTGATTGGTTTTAGCGATATATGAATAGATATTACATGTAATTGGCATACATTTACAACATAAATATGGTTGCCTCATTTATCCCTTACACCCAATTCCGGATTACCGTGACATGATAGACTAGCAAGTATGTAAGCAAATTGCCAAAACATCTACCCAACTTACTGATTGGTCATAATGAGTCTTTGTTGTGTCGTCAAATCTTTTCACAAACCATCAGTCACACTTGACAAATTGAAAATCCTCATGTTTGTATCACTAATCCAATCATTTAAACAATTAAGTGATTAAAGGCACCATTTCTTTTACAAATCACTAACATACATACGGAAGCTTATTAGGAAATTACTTCTTATCTTGATTTTTCAGGATAGTAACTTGATTTTTCGAGATAATATTTTGAATTTCAAGACAACAACTTAAATTTTCAGTTTGATAACTTTAATTTTCAAGATAAAAACTTGAATTTTTAAGCTAATAATACATCTGAAGGTAAATTAATTTAGACACGTGTCTAAACAAAACAGTTATGAACCAAAAAGGCCGAAGAGCTGAACGTTGCAAAATATGGACATAGAAAAATTTCGGACATGTAGTAGGTTAACTTTGTCATCTTATGTCAGAGAGCACAATAAGCATTTCTGAAAGTTTATAAATCAAATGAATAGGGAGATCAAATTCCATTATAGTCCAATGAAAAATAAACAGATTAGGTACGAAAATAAAGTAAGGTTCATGCATATGACAACGCATTTGTATGTTTATCAGTTAAGTTGTCATTGTCTCGCCCGCGACGAAAGTCGCGGAAAGCGAGACATAGGCATACAAAGTATGACGGCGACGGCGACGGCGAAGGCGACAGCGTTAACTTTTACTAAATACAGGATATTTTGAAAACCCTTTAATATAGGAACATTATATTTGGTCCAGTGGTAGTACCAATCAAGTGCTACCTGACGGACATAAAATCATGTGACTTTGACCTCAATTGCATGGTCCTGTGACCACGTTAAGTTTCTCTGATTAGATCCATATCTCAATAACTGTAGGTGGTAGGTCAATGGTATTTGGTATATAGGTTGTTCCTGAGTAGTACATGTCAGTCTGGCATATGACTTTTGTCCTTGACCTCAGTTTCATGGTCTAGTGACCACGTTAAGTTTCTCTGATTAATTGGAATAAAAAAGATAACAGGAAACACCTACAATGGCCGAAAAACATAGCCACATGCCAGAAAGTAAATAGGAACTGCACAAGAAAAAACCCACAGTAAAAATACAAAAGACAAACATAAACAACGACAGGAACTCGGGACAGCCGGACTTGGACTTAAGTTCATTTCTCAATAACTATAAGTGGTAGGTCACTAATATTTGGTTTGTAGGTTGGTCTTGGGTAGTACATGTCAGTCTGGCATATGACTTTCGTCCTTGACCTCAATTTCATGGTCTAGTGACCACGTTAAGTTTCTCTGATTAAGTCCATTTCTCAATAACTATAAGTGGTAGGTCAATAATATTTGGTATGTAGGTTGGTCTTAGGAAGTACATGTCAGTCTGGCATATGACTTTTGTCCTTGACCTCAATTTCACGGTCTAGTGACCATGATAAGTTTCTCTGATTAGTCCATTTCTCAATTACTATAAGTGTTAGGTCAATAATATATAGTATGTAGGTTGGTCTTGGGTAGTACATGTCAGTCTGGCATATGACTTTTGTCCTTGACCTCAATTTCAAGGTCTACTAACCACGTTAAGTTTCTCTGATTAAGTCCATTTCTCAATAACTTGAAGTGGTGGGTCAATGATATTTAGTATGTAGGATTGTCTTGGGTAGAATATGTCAGTCTGGCATATGACTTTTGTCCTCGACCTCAATTTCACGGTCTAGTGACCACATTAAGTTTCTCAGTATGTATTTGTGGTAGGTCAATGATATTTTGTATATGGGTTGGTCTTGGGTAGTATATAATGGCCTGCTATATAGCTTTTGTCAGTGAATTAAATTTCACAGTTTATTGAGCTTGTTTAGTTATTGTTTAAAACATCAATTCAAATGTCAAACAGGGACGGGCGAGACATCTATTAGGGTCTACTCTTGTTTAAACAAAATTCACTAATTACCGTAGTAGAATACTGAGGGAAATTGCAAGATATTGTCTAGAGACATTGCATAAAAATGTAAGACTAAAGACGAAGGAAAATATATGTTCCACAGTATGAAGTGAATGCATGGTATTAACTTTTCAGATGTGAATTGTACATTCCATGCTCTGGGGAGGTAGTTCTATTGCTCGAAAGAAAAGAAAAGTTGGAATTTTGGTAGTAAAAAATTAATATGTCTGTAATATAGCCTAGACTTCAAACGTGAATCTTTTTCAATAAACAACAAAATGCATGAAGCAGGGGTAGGTGTCTTTTTTCATCATCACCTAGGGAATCGAATGTAGGTATTTAATTTTCTTCGGTCTTGGATTATTAAGATAGAGCATTTCGTGAATGTCACTGATACTGAAACGTGTTTTGTTTTGTTTGTTTGTTTGTTTTGTTTGTTTTTTTTTTTTGGTTTTGTTTTTTGTTACTGTTTTCTTTATTTGTTTATTTTTTTTTGTTTTGTTTTGTTTTGTGTATGTGTTTTTTCTGGCTTTGTGTGTTTTTCATTTTTTTTTATATATCTTAGGTGCTGTTATTTCTGTTTCAAGAAGTCACCCTTTCTCATAAGCAGCACTTTCATCGGGGCACTGTATAAAGTCCCTGCTTTGATAAAAAAAATGAAAACCAAGTCGAATATCTAGTATAAAAGATGACCTAATATCCAAATAACAAGATTCAAATCGTCATTTATAATCCTCATGTTTGCATCCACTAATCCAATCAGATTAATTACGAAATCTTTGTTCGCTTAATTCATGTGATTGGATAAGTTGGTACAAACATGAGGGTTTTCAATTTGTCAAATGTGACTGATTGTTTTGTGAAAAGATTTGACGACACAACAAAGACTCATTATGACCAATCAGTAAGTTGGGTAGATGGTTTTAAAATTTACTTACATGCTTGCTAGTCTATCATGTCACGGTAATCCGGAATTGAGTGTAATCTATTATGAATACTTCCCTCTGAATGTTATAAAGTGTAATATATGGGTTTGCTTATATATTCCACTTGATATTCAGAAAGGTTGCTCAGGTTGTCCCATTTATCCCTTAATCTCTTATGAAAACTTCTCTCTGAATGTTATAAAGTGTAATGTATGGGTTTGCTTATATATTTCCAGTTGATATTCCGAAAGGTTGCTGATGTTA
>MJUU01006764.1:0-16512 GCA_002080025.1 Modiolus philippinarum | reverse complement strand
GGACTGAGGACTGATTGCAAAAAAATAAATAAATAAAATGAAATAAATAAATAAACAAATAAATAAATAAAGAAAAAAGGGAAAAAAGAAAATAAGTAAGAAAGAGGAAATATGGATAAGCTATTTTTGACTTTGAAAATTGCAAATACACAACTTGACATCTTTTCGAGACGTTTGGTAGCCCTTAAAAGGGCTTTTGCTTGCATATATAGCTTCTGACTTCACTTCTTCTTTGGTGTCTTGACTTTCTTTTCTGTTGTAGTTTTTGTCTTTTTATGAGATTCAGCGTCCCTTCCGACTGGCTTTGTTGTAGGTTTTCTTGTCTGCTGGTTTTTTGGAGGTTGGTTTCTTTGCCTTTGACACAGTGGATTTCTTTTTCTCTGTCTATGTTGCTGTCCTTTTGGGCATAATTACTTTCTTTGGTTTAGCTGCTTTGGTTTTAAAGACTTCCTTAGGCTCAGTACTCTTCTCCTTGGCTTGTTTATCTACTTCTCACATGCCGAGCTTTGCAGCTCGTTTTAGCATCAAAGAAACATATTATCGATACTTTCATAGGTGATTTGATAAGACAATAGCAGATTGGCGTGAAGGACAATTGCCATAGAAACGACATCTCTAAACTGAATGATAAATTTTCCAGCTTGGCCATACAGTTTTCTATTACCAGTTGAAAGGAAAGTCATTATCACCGAAAAATTGGGAAACCGAACCTTTTGAACGAGGAAAGCTCGGCATGCATAACTTTTAAGTGAGTAGTACGAGCCGATAGAAATTGAGACAGTTATACAATGTGCCCACTGTATTATAAGCCCCCTTAGAATGTGGATGGTGGATGTACATAAAAATTTTTAATTCCTATTTTAATGGTGATTGGTTTTTATATTCACACGAGCACAATACCGCCATTGCACCTGCACGGATAAAGTTCTACATACCAATGGTATGGTTCTCCTTAAAAGGAGGTGAAGATCCAGAGGTAGGTAAGGTATGGTGGGTTAAACCAGGTTTAATGGTGCATCAACCTCCCGCTTATATGACGACTAACTATAGCTTCTGTGTGCCCAGATTGTGCTAAATGTCAAAGCCATAATATTGTTAAAACATAGAATTTTTTCATACAGGTGAAATGTTTTTGTCGTTCGATGTACAAGCCTCGTCTCATACTGGTAAAATGTTTTTGTCGCTCGGTGAACAAATGGCACTAAAGTGCCATAAAGAGAAACCTCATAGAAGAAGCCAAAACTTAAACAAGACCGTCTTCAGTAAAATTGGAAATTGGAATTGAATATTTATCAACCAAATCTGGATATCGTCCAATAAATTTCTTCAGAAAAACTATTTATCTACATTTATTGAAGCCCTAATTTAAAAGTTTACGAATTAAACATCTGTGTCTTTTCAAAAAATCTTGATAGTGACTACATGCTCTGGCGTAATGGATTAATTGAGAAATATATACTCCATACGCTGGGAAAGACGGAATATTACTGTCAAGGTGTGGAGAGTTTACAATATCAAAATTGAAATAAGCGTTGTCCCTATAAAACAACGACAGTAGGCAATACCAAAGGAACAAAGGAATGGGATTTACAAAAATCGAAGTCCAAAGACATGGCCAAAACGAGGACATAGAAAACAATGTCGTTAAACACAGAAAACAATTACGTTAGACAGATGCAAAGCAGAACATTCAAAATCAAGGCACTCACATTGTGAACTCCAGTGAAACTGAGAGTGACATCAGGTGCTATAAATAATGTTGTAATATATTTTTTGAGATTGTACCCTCTTTTGCTTTTTGTGCTGATTTATTTCCAAGTGGTTTCAAACAATAAAATATTCTTGCATAAAGTTAAATAGGACTATTACGAATAACGATTTCAATAATTAGGATAAACTTGTTATGAAAGACATGTCCGTTTAGCGTAACATATGTTTCATGTAGTGATTTTTTATATTCACTTGCTATGATTTACTTGTTGGCATGTGATCCTGGAATAGAATATTATTCGAGATTTTGATCATCCTGAAGCAAAACAAGTTTTTTTTCCAATAAGTTGGTTGGTTGTATTAATTGCAAGCATGCATAAATAACTATGTTAATTGGTTGAAATTAAGCTTCCTTAGATAGCGAAGCTGGTTTAGCAATGTAATTACGAACTGTGTTTTTCTGAACACATCCATTTTTTTTGTTGACTGCATTTAGAGGTAAAAACTTATGTACAGTTATCCATCCAGATATGCAGATTAACGTTCTTAACAACACAGAAGATAAAAGAAAGTGCCCAAATATGTCGGCAGTTATTGCTGTCCAAGGTGATAATACATCGGAAAACGAATACCGAAGCAAGAACGAGGAAAGGGGAAATTCTAAATTCATAAATCCAAAATCACGGCAATTCACAGCGACAAGAATTGAGACAGTATGACAAAGACAAAACATTTAAACAAAACAAGAACGCCACAAAACTAAAGCACTAGCAGTGTGAACCCCTATAAAAACTTAGGTATCATCAGGTGCTCCGGAATGACTAAGACAATCGTAAAAAAGAAGACTAACAATGTCGAACAACTCACGTTATTTACACTGATAAAAACATTAGACGCCTCACTACTAGTTGTAAGACGAACTAATAATGAAATTAATGATGTGATACAAGATGAATACTGTAAGTTAGACTTATTCCTTTTGGATTCTCCGTGACTGAATTTAATATATTTTTGTTTATTCTACATTGCCAATTATGATCATGATAGATAACGTACTGAAGATAAACATTATATTGCAGTACTGGCGTAGGACGAACGGGAACTTTTATTGGTTTATACGAGTTAATAAAGCATGGTCAGAAAGCAGGTTCTATAGACGTTTACCAGTATATCAGATTGATGAGGGAAGGAAGGGTGAATATGATACAGACATTGGTATGTATTCTAGAAATGAAACGGTATGATGTAAATTTACTTGAATCAAAACAAATACTTAGCATCATTTTTCTTTGCTCTTTGTTAGTTAAACATCCGTTACGACTACCATATCGTCACAGACTCCAATGCGAAAACAAATATGTATGATGCAACACTTTAATGAAAGGTGAATGAAAGGATATGGAGTAAATGCACATGAGACAAAGTCTCTACAAATACATGGTAAAACAAGCAAAGGAACAACGCTTTTATTGTTGTTCTTCATGTTGAAGTCACCATGAGGCCTTCAACAATAAGCTTTGCTTTGCTCATACCTCAAAGTAAGTTCAAGACGGCCCCTAGCACCGGTTTGAAAGGAATACTTTGTTGATTGTCGAGCAACGCTACATCCATGTCTTCATTGGTCATGGGTGTGGGCTTTTTTTGTAATACAAAACTTTTGTCTAATATTCGAAGTCACAGAAGTAAAACATGTGTCTTACTTCTGTATTATTAAAATTCATTGTCTATCTTTTCGTCAGATTCTTCCTTCATGAAACCATTGACGTGAATTGAAAAGGGAATGACTACATATTCTATACATTTAGTCATGTTGGTACAAAACAAAATTTAAATGTTGATTATGCTAGGTAATAAAGTTACTGTGAATTTAATGCATATGCGCATTTCGACAACTTATGTGTCTTCAGTAATGTTGGTTATGATAGATAATAAAGTTTTGATTCATAAATGATTTTCTCATCATGAGAAATAATGGATTATTTGGTGAGGCCTTGAGACGTATTTTATATTTTCAAACACCACAAAACGTTGGAGATATTTGTGTAAATGTGTAGCTAACAGTGATAAAATAAAGAATAGTAAGCTCAAATTTTCTTATGTTTTAGGAACAATACATATATTTACATGATGCCTTAATAGAATGCCAGAATCGTCCAGATACCACATATCTTTGTACAGAATTTTCGGCAAAAAGAAAGTCCGTATTTCAAAATGACAAGCCGAAGCATGAGACCAAGTTGTGGAAACAGTACCAGGTAATATTCTTTAAAGATTGTTTTGTTCGGATATCCTTGTTAACATGATAAAATATTTCAACATAATCTAAAATACAGCTATATACCTATGATAATATTCGGATGTAGCAATTTAATTTTCAGAAATATATTTTTAAAAAATTACATTCGTAACATTTACATTTTGAGATTGCTTTAACGTAAATACCAAACCAACTATTGTTTATAAGCACAACGCAGCGTATTGTCATTGTTCTGTAATACGTCTATGACGTTGCACTGTGTGGAAGATCAACAGAGTGACATTCACTAACTACGTTAGTGATGAAAAGTTAGAATAATTTTGGAATAAAAAAAAAGTAATCAAATTACAAAAATATAATTTATATCTAAATAAGATGGAACATTTCAAATTCTTTATTGCCATAAAACGACAAACAAATAAACAATATGTATAACAAATATTAAACATCGTTTACTTTTGTAGACATATGAAAAGAATTGGCAATATTCTTGTGTTATTGTACGAACCGCCGACTATCCATCAAATATACAAACTATTCGTCATAGAGTTCTATAATCGATATAATTTGTAAAATTGCGACTCCTTTATCTCATAAAACAGCGTTGAATCGCGCAACAAAGGGTCTGTGCTTCGATTCTCGGTCGTAGTTAAATATTTTATGGACCGAATTTTTGGCTCTTACACCATGGTTTCGAGAAACGACCCATATCACGTTAAACACTTTTCATATAGTTAGGCAAGGTGCAAATCACTTAAAAATGTAAATAGCTCAAGGTCGGCGGTTCTATGCGCGTACTCCGGCTTCATCCATTACTAAAATTGACCGTCACGATATAGCTGAAATACTGCTGAAAACCCATACAAAACCAAAAAACAAAACAAAAAACAAGCAAACAAACCCCCAAAAAACATAAAAAAATGTTGACCGCAATAGCCCTCACTTCGTACTTGACAACTGATATGGTTTCGATTGTGCCATATGCAGGGGTGTACATGTATATTTGTGCCGATTTTTAGTGGGAACAAATGACAAAAATATCTGTATTTGACACGAAATTAACAAGTAACAAGATAAGATATGGTTTACCCATATCCAAGGATACTCGATTGTTCACATACCTGAATAAATTTTGAAAAGGATCATTTTAAAACAAACAAAAACAAAACAAAACAAAAAGATGCGTTTATGTTTATGATATTTTTTGTTTCATTTTTATAGGGTTCGTTTCTTCTTGTCGTAAGCTCTCAGGATAACCATTAGCCCTTTCTGTTTCTTAGCAATATGGAAAATTGGGGGGGGGGGGGTCAAAACTGCACATGTACTAGATAATACGCAGTTAGGTTTTATTTGATTTTAATTGAATTAAATGCCTATCAATATCTAGAGACATACAGAGATTAAAGCGTTAACATCACGCATGTAAACTCGCTCCAATGATGCAACACTAGAATCCGTTCGGAACTCCTCGTAATTTTAGTCAAAGTTTACCTGTACGGACACAATGTTCCGATGGTAAAGTTATTGCTTTTACTGATGCATCATCATTTAATTATATTACAATTAATATCTGACAATTTATCAATATTCAATAAAAAACGTTTTGTTGACATTTTTGTACAGTTTTAATTAAAATTACAGGTATTGGGAATTAAAAAATCGACTCAGTAACTCACGAGAAGTCTCGCACACGCCTGTTATTACCGAATTTTACAACGGATTAACTCTTTGTCTCTGCAACATGTAATACAATAACTAATTTGACAGATGTTTGCGAGCATAGGGGTCTTTTCTATTTCAGTTTTGTTTGCTGTTTGTTTCTTTGTTTTTTTTCATAATTCTAATTATTATTATAGATAATAATAATATGACTTTTTAAACTTTACACTTTTTTATTCAAATCAAAGTGAACTAATACTATACGGAACGATTAAGGATTTTGAAAGAAAAGACATGGCCATATCTTTTATTTCTAACATTAATTGATATACGAGGTATATCCATAATGAAATATTTCCGCTCAAACTATGTTGAACATCAAGATGTAGTCAGGAATAAAAGCCCCTTCCTTGATATACTAGAGTTTTCTTTGTGCATCGTGCTACAGAGACATAAAGTAGTCAGGTAGTACAAAGTGTACTTTCATAACCCATTTCCGTAAGTTTTTGAACTATTACGTACTAAAAAAGTAGTCTTGAAACAATAAATGCTACCCATTGAAAACATTTAATATATATATATAAATAAATATTTCCATGTAAATTCTAATAATAGAAATTTAAATTAACAAAATTCAGAATTTAAAAACCATTATATCTATATATTATTCTATTTAATGAAAATTTATACTTTTTAATTAGATCAAGTATTTAAATAAATATGATGTAATCATAAATATGATAATTATTGGTCGGTTTTAAAAACACAGAATTTAAAGAAACATAACTCTACTACATAACGATCAATAGACAATCAATAATATGTGTGCCTGATACTGAGGAAACGGTGGTGTATGAATATTTGTAGTATTAACTATCAAAACTTGAACAAATCGCTTCAGATCATTAGTAAAAATACACCTCTTAAATTATGTGTAATCAGATAATTGATCTAGAGTGAGTTAAACTGAATAAAAGTCGCCAAATACCAAACTAATTCCTACGCCATGACATTGTGATCTGGACTAAAAAACAATTATATACTCTTGAATAGATAGTACGCCCTGATCGAGTATATGAAAATCGGCACCAATGAAGAAATAATCGGCGCAAATAAAAGAAAAAATCGGCGCAAATGAAAGATAAAAATCGGCTCAAATGCTAAATTCCGGTATGCAGATATGAAATATCACGTAAAATTATACAATGGTGCAACAATAATATCAAAGACCATTAGAGGGACACGTGCACAACATTTTTTTTTCGGAAAAGGCCTGGGAATTTTTATGTAGATCTTACAATTCTTAATGCCCGCTTTTCTTTTATTAGACTGTCATTAGGACTTAGGAAAGGAAACCCTGATATAATATAGCTGATATAATTGTTTAATACATGTATTAATGTTTGTATTGCCATAACCCAATAGGGTTCTATGTCTGCAAGTTTCAATAAAATATACATTATTACACCCCAAAAACAAAGTTACTGTACACTGGTATCGCCTTATCCGTCCATTGGTTTGTGTGTCCTTGGACATTTTTATGGAGCTTATCTCGATAGCCCCATTATACTGTATATGGGATAAAGCTTTATAAGTTGTAATAGCTTGTGTGTAATCCCTTTTGCAATTTTGAGCAAAATAATTAAGTTTAAATCAACCCCCCTTACAAATACTACCAGATTGTTAGTTGTCACGTGTTTTCCGATTGACGGAAATTGATTCCGAACTTTTTAAAAACTTTATAATATTTTTAGATTTCTCGAAAGCCCTTCATAATTTTGAAATTTTTGAATGTTAGTAACTAATAATACATGTTTGGTCTTGGTTTTTCTTGTTTTATTCGTCATATTTTGAAAAAAAAAGTTACAGCACGTTTTTCGGGTTGCCTATTTCATAGACAATACAGTTGAATTGATTGATGATTATTTGAAACAATCTTAGTAACTATAAGAACTAATATGAACTTTTAAAAGGGTTTTCATTGAAAAAATCGGAGGAGGGGGTAAAGGATATAAGATCCCTTCCCACCTCCTTCAACACAAAAGTCCCTAACTTGAAAGTCCAAGATTAAAGTCTGGTTCTTTGGCTTTCAATTTTCCCAAATTGGGAGAGAAAAATTTGTTTTGCTCAAAATATTAATCTTAACTCAGCGGGAGGTAAACAGATATTTTCATTTTTTGATTTTTGTTTCAAAGGAAAAAACTGATAAAATCAAGCTTATGAAATATATTAAAGGTCTGACATTATTAGAGCAACATCTTCATAAATAGTAATAATGTACATTTTACTATCCAGAAATAATAACTTTCAAATCCCGAATTTATTAAGAAAATATACTACTCCCATACAATGAAAATTCTCGAATCCTGATGAAGGGGTGGTAAATCCCGAATTTCCTGCGGAATAAAACAGTTGATTCAACCACACTTACATCTTGAGTACTCCCATGAAGATTACAATAAGAACATCTAGGACAACACACCAAAATATTTGAAAAAAAAATGTAAAAAAAATATGTTACACCTTCTTTTTCTTTTCTTTATCCCCAAATCACGCTTATTAATTAGACGTGTCCATAAAATACAGTGCCGTACAAAAATCATTGCTTCGGTGTTCATTATCGATACTTTCGACGTATATTACTGTGACGTCATCTTCATTAAAAGAAAAAAATCAAGCGACATGTGGCCGAAAAAGCCAAATTTTGTCGTTATATTCCATTATATCTTTCTTATGAATTCGGTGACCTATTGTTTTTATTGCCTTAATCTAATTAATACAAACAATTTTACATGCTCTGAAAATATGAGGAAAAAATCAACAGCAGAATTTTCACAATTTAATAGAAAAGATAACAAAAATGTCTAATATTTTGCGCGGGAAAGTAATTAAGCGTTAAAATAATCATCAATCTTTCTTTCAAACGTTTGTTCTTTTAAAGAATTGAAATCTGTAGACTTCCCAGAGTATAATACTGAAATCCGTTTGCAATTTCAACTATTATTACCGAAATGGCAAGGGTTGGAAGTTAACCTTCTCATTTCTCCATCTTCCGAATTTAGCTACTTTTCACGGCGCCATAGCAACAAAACGTCGGTGACCTATATCTTTTATTCTTGAAAATTGTCCCGAATACCTTAAAGAATGGTTATGCCAAGTTTTACGAAAAAATCAACAGCAGAAATGAATGATCGGTTTGGTCTTTAATCAAATTCATTCTTACCAGTTTAGTCTGGTACTTTAGTCTGGATTATCTCACACTTTGAAAGCGTTCAAAAATTAATAAAGTAAGTGAGAACCGAACCGTCAGTCTAAAACAAACAATCCAACAATTAATAACATTTGATATTATATAATAAATAAAAAATACAACTACCATTTGCACACAAGTTAGCTAATGAGTATAGCATAGCCTTATGTTAATCAGTAGCGGGATTCTAAAGATTTTGTAGTAATTAATGAATACCGATAGGTATGTGAAAATTGGTGGAAAAAATCATTTTTGAAAGATATAAAACAATATATATTTGAATTCTTAATCATTCAAATCAGTATATGATGAATGTTGTTATACAGAAACTTTCTGGGATTAACATGAATATAACATCGTGCCATTGGGGTATTGAATGTTAAATATAAAAACAACAATAAATCAAGTTTATCGTCACTTTTGTAGATATTAACGTCTTTGACACCATTTTATGATGAAAACTGTTATACAAAAGCTTTAGAGGACAAAAATGTACATAAGAACCGTACCACTGATGTCTTACCACGTAAGTTGATACATAAGAACCGTACCACTGATGTCTTACCACGTAAGCTGAACCTCGTGAAAATATCAACAGTTCATACCATGTAACTTTGTATCGGCTTTGATTTAGCATTAAAGAATTGATTTCTTTGTTGTTTGTAGTCCCGCTCATATTGATTATATTGTTTTGATATATTGCCAAGGGTTAGGGTATATAAAACACCCCAAATATTTACAAATTTACTTTCAGATTTGCAACTCAAAATCTTGTAATTAACACGTTTACTACTGTGAACTTCTCATTTACGATAGTTACATTCCCTCGCATAGAATATATTTTATCAAGTTATAAATGTTTCTAATTTTCTGGGTACGTTTGAACATTCCGAAATTGTTTCCTCGGAATTATATATTTCGCCAGGTCATGAGAAAAACACGTCGATATGCATTGTTTTCTTTTGGAATTACAGTTTCACAACCCACGTTTGATGTATTTTTGACTGATAGCCGAGAATGATTGAAAGAATTGGCTGTATTCTCATATGGATAAACAATGAAAAGATATGGAGTTAATGCGCATGCCACAAAGTCCTTACAAATACTTGGTACAACCAAGTAATGGAAAAATATCATTTATCACACATATTTGTAACCCGTACTGACCTGATACAAGACAATATCAGGTAAGGACGTCACGAATATGACGTCATGATTCATATGACGTTGCCGATAAAAACAATAATGGTTATTTTGAAGTTCTCGACAGAAAATATCATTAATATGTAATATCACAGCTCCCACTATCGGACTAGCCCTTCAAAACTACCATTATTCTACATATAACAAAGTAAGTGAGAACCGAACCGTCAATCAAAAGAAATAAGATACTTAATCATGTAATGTTGCTTTAAACATTACAAGAAACGATAAAGAAAGTACAGGTGTTTTTTTTTTTTTTTTTTTTTTTTTTTTTTTTGTAGATAACAAATTCCGAGTACATCTGAGGACATGTCAACCCAGCAGTACCAACTACATAAATGCTGTTCAAATACCAGTAAGTCACAGTCAGTCTCAAAAAATAACAAAATACCGAAGTTACTGTCAATTTATTTTCTGCATATGCGCATTTCGACAACTTAGGTCTCAACAGTGCAGATCAAAACCACAACATTTGGAAGTCCATTAACCAATAACATGTTAGAGCTGATAAAGAACAAATAACTAAAAGGATCTAAATAGAAAAGCCAAAGTTTAGCTAAGGACAGAGCTGTATGCATGAGGGACAAAATTTCGTAAAATTTAGATATTGCAATTTCAAAACAATCGGTTTTCGGGTCAGCCCGAAGTACTGACTACTGAGTTGGTGAATACCCTCGTGGACTAACAGTCCACCAGCAGAGGATTCGGGCCAGTGGTAATAAATAACAAAATACCGAAGTTACTGTCAATTTATTTCTGCATATTTGCATTTGGACAACTTATGCCTCATCAGTGCAGATCAAAACCAAAACATTTGAAAGTCCATTAACCAAAAAAACATGTTAAAAAGTGATCTGAATAATATAATAAAAGAAAATCTATTTAAAACTAGACTTTTTCCCAAGTTGACGTGATAACTTTAGTTGATCTTTTGTCTTTTTGACTTCATTACCGAAATTGATTTGTTCAACACAGCGAGCGTCTCATAAGAAACAGGACACGCTACTCTACCGGTACACCTGATCTAACCCAAGTTTTTGGGTCCGTGTTGTTTGTCTATATGTCCTTTCTTTGCCATACTTATGTTATGTCTTTGTTTCCCTGTGCATCAGACGTTATCATTGTCTTTGGCCTTATATATGACTGATAATTCCTCTTTTGTTTTAGAGAGTTTGCAAAACAGGGGTGAACATATTTATTTATTGTGTCTGTAGAGTAGTTAATATTACATTGAATTGAAATGGGAAAAACAATAAAGTTGTTGTTTTATTTTCTATGGCTGTTATAAATCAGAATGGTTATGTCTTGTGTTTTTATTGTATATCATTTTATATTCTTAAAATAGTTTTTGTTGCTATTACTGGCATTTCATTATGATAATTGAATAATGACGTCTCTCCTATTTGTATTTTTATCGAGATTGAAATAAGTATCTACCTTTAGTACTTGACTACATATTGAAATGATAATGTATTCATTACAAAGTGCGCTTCTCTGATACTTTCAAAGTACACAACCATATTTTTTTTTATTTTAGTCATATACTTCACTAAGTGGATACATTGCTACACAGATACCATTGTCGCATACAGTGGAGGATTTCTGGAGCATGATTTATGATTATGACTGTCAATGTGTTGTGGTTCTCGATTCTGTACCAGGGGTAAGATGTTTTCAGCTGAAAAAAGAGGCACCTGATTATAGAATTCACAAGCGAAAGAATTTACTTACTGAAATTCCTTAGACAAGCTTGACAAAAAATCTACATACCCGTCTCGTATGGATTTAACATGGAATTGTTTTCCTCTTCCTGTTTTTAATTGTTTATATCAATTTATGATTTTGTCTCTTTTTGTCTCATGGACTTCGGCTCTTGACCACTCTGTTCGGTATTTTTGTTATTGCTTCCAATTATCATCTTTGTAAAACACTCTTGTCGTTAACTATGTCAATTACATACTCTATGTGCTACAACAATGACATTTATTATACATTGTAGGATGTAAATTTGTTGCCACCAGTGAATGAATTTATGGAATTGAAAAATTTTGGACTGCATAATAAGAAAGAATCTCTTCGGAGAAATGATATAATGATTTATGACATCATAATCACTGGTATTGAAAAAGTAAGTAGCCTTTTATTTTAAGTACGCAATGAATGGATATGGAGTAAATGCACGACACAAAGTTTTTACGAATACATGGTAAAACAAAGCAATGGAACAACGCTTTTATCGTTGTTCTTTATCATAGCATTAGATATATAGAAATCTGCTGTTTTTATCAAAATTCTAAACCCTTAAAAATATTAAGGCTTCATTCCGTGTATGGCACTCGGTGGATGTCCTGGATTTGGTCTCCTATTTCGATATTTTTGGTATGAGTACTTCTTTTTTTACTACTTTGGGATTATGGCTTTCCAAATTGTTTGATTTTAATGCTGCTGATGAAAGGTTACTCCTTGAAACACGTGTACAGCATAACGAAATTTATCGTTGATTATACATCTTCGGTATTTATTGTATTTTGAAACCATTGGGCTAACGCCACTATTGGTGAACCAGAGGTCCCCGAGGTTACTTACCAGCCCGATAGTCCGACTTGTCTGACGTGAAAAAAATTACCTTCCGTTTTATAGAAATTTACTCTTTTTATCGGAATTCTAACCCTTTAAAAATATTGAAGCTCATTCCGTGTATGGCACTCGGTAGACGTCCTCAGCACTGGATTTGGCCTCCTATTTCGATATTTTTGGTAATGAGTACTTCTTTTTTTTTACTACTTTTGGATTATGGCTTTCCATATTGTTTGATTTTAATGTTGCTGATGAAAGGTTACTCCTTGAAAAACGCGTACAGCATAACGAAATCTACCGTAGATTATACATCTTGGAATCCATTGTATTCTACTACGAGAACTAAGTTTATTTTGAAATTTCTCACATTGAGTTTAATAAATTTTTAAATGTTTGAAAACGAGAAATTTCGTAATTAACGTGTTTCAGTTTAAGAAATTGTTTCTCTAATGACATAATGTAAAACACCGCGGATTAGGCTCCGAATAGATTTGGCGGGATATTTCTCTCTATAAAGATAAGAAATATTTTTCTCACACCGGTCAGGCTTTGGTTAAATTTGCTAGAAATTAGAGAAACATAAACACCATTCTAAAAGATAGGATTATCTTTATAGCAAAGTAATAAATATCACTATTGGTAATTTGTTCTCAATGAGCTTTTAGAGATAATTCAGCTTATGGATTTCCAAATGTTTTGGTTTGATCTGCACTGAATTGACATGAGTTGTCAAAATGCGCATGTGCAGAAACTAAATTCACAGTACTTCGGTATTTTGTTATTTGTAACGTATTTTTTGTTTACGATATTTAAAAAATATTTTGATTACTCTAAATATTTCCACTACTTGAATGTCCATTTTATATCTAATTTATAGTCAAATGAACAGCACAAGAAGATAAAGATGTACACAATTAAATCAGATTCTAAGCTGTCAGCTAAATGTTTTGTTCCTCTATGTGAATGCGTGACTGCTGACTGCAAATCTGTCTCAGATCAGGGTCCCGTTATTATGGCATGCAGGTATTTATCTAAAAAAAACGGGATTCATTATTAGAAATGTAGACACTGAGTGGTAAACTTTTTCAAATAAAAATGTCTGCAACAGGTTATTCCTAATATTTCTTTCCTGAATTCCTTGATGTCGTTTTGCCGATATTTTCATCATCTTTTGACTTTCCTATTATTTGAAAATGACCTGAATAGTGCAGGATATGACAAGTATAATTAATATCAGTAATGGATAATAAGATCCCAACCTGACACACTACAAAATAGAAAAAATTGCATTTGCTCGATAGAAAAAAATGTCATTGCGTAGAATATATAACAACTTATGTGTCTTCAGTGTAGATTAAATCAAAACATTTGGAAGTCTAGAAACCGAAATACATGTAAAACTGATATGAGGATATTCTGACTTAATGCATTTGATGTACTATATATGAAATAATATTAAATATTATTTGACTATGATTCTTTTCAGGTATCTGTTGTCTAGCATTCATGACGAATACATAACAATAGGGTACACCTGAGATATAATCGCATGTCAAATGACAACAAAAGGCCAAAACCACAATTACTTTGATTGTCGCTGATTGTCATGAAGTAATCTTATTTCCATTAAGATGTAATGTAGTCACCTAATGTCCGTTAAGAGCCAAAAGAGAACAAATTAACAACAAAAATCAGCTGAGAAAAGAACTTTTTCCACCAAGAGATACTCCTTGTTTCTTGATATTATAGACTGTAATGATCATGACACTCACGAAACAGTGACTGTACATTTTTTAAGTATATGAGAGTAATGAGAAATTTAACGAAGCGCAAAAAGACAAAGTCGTTTCAAACCACCGAAGAATTCTTAATCGCAATGGTACTGACTTGGTACAGGCTTTTAAAAAGAAATGGTGGGTTAAACCGGTATTATGGCGTGCAAAACCCCCCTTTCCATTGCGCTAGCGTCTGGTAGGAACTCAACAGCAGTTGCCATGGAAAGGTAGTAGACAGTGAAAAGAAATATGTATCCCTGTACTAAGTAAAAAAAAGAATCTTGCACCACAGTTTGGACTAGAATTTCAAAGATATCTTAAAAAGCACTCCTTTTATGATCGTATTAAAGTGAATGTTTTGAAGCCTTGCTTATTCTTAATAAGGCGGTCATGGAGATAACTATGCTTACTGAGAAAGTTATTTGATGTTTATTGACTTTTTCGTTTTTACCTTTGGTTTAACACTCAAATGTATTGTATTCAAGGGATGGGGCTTCTAAATGTGGAATATTTGCCTCTTTACTAACAAGTGTACAGCGGATGATAATGGACAACGATATAGATATTTTCCAGGCCGTAAGAACTATTCAACGCAGGCGTCCCCAGGCAGTCTATTCGTTTGTAAGTAATGTCCAATTCACTGTCTGTATTAGTCTGATTTTGAAAGCAATTCTAAAAAGGGTCTTGCCTTTCCAATATGCCAATAAATTTGATAATTTTTTATATACATATTAAAGAGTTTCATTATTTCATTATTTGTTTTGCCTGAAATAAAAGTTAAAATTCATCCAAAGAATCAAATCACTTTTATGGCTATTATAAAACAAACATTAGATGAGGAACCGATTTGGATTTCAATGAAATGTGTATCTCCTTTGCCTTGTTGAAGGACTCATTGTAACATTGTAAACAACTGTTACAACTATTATTGAAATTTCTCTTTGACCTAATCTTATTTATTTTTCACTTACTAAATCAAATCCACTCTGTATTACGGATAAATGGCTTTCTTGTATATCCATTTTAAAGATTCTCCTGTATATAGGAAATGTTACATTTTATGGTCGTTAAAAAGTTGCCCGTAAAACGCACATTACTTTTTTTTCTCTATTTCTTAATATTTGCATTATGAAGTAAAGTTTTTTTTTCTCGTTTAGATTAAATGATTTTATGGTTTCTAAAAATTCTTTTTGAAGAAATTTCCATAAATCTACTTATTATCATACAAAATTTAAGATTATGGATAACTGCGTTGTTAAGAGAAAAAAAATGTTCTTTTTTTTCGAAAATGGTCGATACATTGACTACCATGATAGAGTCCGGTTGCTTACAAATAGGCTTCTTAAAGTAACGTTACCCGTAACTCATCACTACAGAATTTTCTTATAAAATCATAAAGAATTAAAGCATTTCTCAGCAGTTCATCCTGTTTCAGTCATCGTCACCTTGACCTGCTGGAAAAGATTATGTGATTAATATGATTATGTAAAAGTCATTATGTGACATGTTCATACGCTAACTTGCGATTGTTTGAAAATCTAACTTAGTTTTAATTGTGTCTGTCTTTAAATGTTAAAGATTAATTGATGTCTATAAAATATTTTTTGGCCAGCGTGGTGATTATATTTTAAGTGAGGGAAGGGAGATAAATCAAATAGTTTTTAAATTGACTAAGGATGACAGAGTTATCCCTTGCTTGGTTAAGAATATTATGTAAACATGTATCACTGCGACTGCGCAGAAAACAATTCTACCATTTTTTTTTGTACCAGCAACATCATCAAAAAATTAGAAAATTTTGGAGAGTTTTTCAAGTAATACCACCCTCCCACCCTTTACAAAATTTTGCTATAAATTTTTTATTGCTTTGCAGATATGCGTGTAACCATCCCCATCTTTGATGGTTGTTACCTACTTTTGTACATATATATGTTCTATTCTAGTGTTATCTTTCTATGTCACCAACAAATTTAAGTTATTGTCATAAACAAACATTATTGTTAATTATCGGTGACATTGTATTGTATGTTAGATGAAATGAAAATGGTCATTTATTTTTAAATGACGATCAAACATCTATC
>MJUU01006763.1:20042-46809 GCA_002080025.1 Modiolus philippinarum | reverse complement strand
GTTTGAATGGAGCTGTAGACAAGATATCTTGTTCAAGGTTTCCCATGAAAATGTTGGCATATGATGGTGCCATTTTGGTTCCCATACTTGTTCCGTTAACTTTCAAATAATGTTTCTCGTTGAATACAAAATTGTTGTTCTCCAGAACAAGGTTGAGTAATTTGACAAGGCACTCAGTTGGAGGATTTTTATCTTGTCTAGAGTTCGATGCTTTTTCACAGGCTTGTATACCTTCATTCTTTGGAATATTAGTATATAAAGACGATACATCCATAGTAGCCAAAATGGTGTTTTCTGGAAAGGGGATCAAGTTGTTTATTTTCCCGAGATAATCTGTACTGTCCTGTAGATGTGAAGGGAGTTTGTGTACAAGCGGACATACTTTTGAAGACATCAAAGTGCAGATCATTGAAGAAAACGATCAATGGGATGACTCAACAAGGGATTTGCGGGAAAATTTTTGGGTCCACCAGCTTTGTACTTTAGAACCAAACGGTCTTAACGAACGTGACCAAATGAAATTCAGCAGTAACAAAAAATAAAAAGAATATTTTTTTCAGCGGAAACAATTATGTTAACATCTTTTTATTATTTATTTATTTTCTACTTTATATTACATCGTTAGCTTTTCTATGTCACAAAGAACGGAAATATCTTTGTGTCAATTTTCATTGTTGGTGTAATCAAACCAACAAAGACTTTTTTTATCGCACATGCAAACACGTGCGAAGAGAAATAATCAGCCTGACGAAGCCTGTGGAAAGGCGAAAATTTGCTGTAAATTTAACATCAATTTACGTTTTAGTGTTGTTATAATTATTTTACACATATATATAATATTTTGTCGTTTTACCAATTATATTGTCGTCTGTTTTGCAATTTTATTTCGTTAATGCGTGTTCATTTTGATTCTACACATCTTATATTTTTTTAAAATTTAAAACACCAAAAATCCAATCATAACTGTTTGACATAAGACGACGACCATTTTATTATGCGGTGAACTCTGGCAAGTTTTGTTTAAGCCGATATATTTTTCACAAAAATTTGTGGGTCAGAAAATTTCCCATACTGTGGAATTGGATGCCAGAGTAAATTTACTTCTTATTTGGCCAAAATATTTCAGCTCATTCAGGCCAGAATTATAACCATTTCCAAAGAATGGACAGTTGTTGGAGGCCAGAGTATTTACTCTTTTAAGGCCGTGGTTGTAGGCCAGAATAATTGTTTTATTCTTTATTTAGGCAAGAATTATTACGATTTTCTAAGAATAGAAGTTTTCACGGGCCTGATAATACTTATTCTTTTAAACTATATAACGAAGTGTCTCTTTATGCTAAAAACTGCGTATAAAGTTTTATGAATCTGGCTACTTTGTCACATCTGGTTCATTATGCCTTGATGGAAATTTATATCCTCCATTTTCAAACAACAACAAAAAATAGCCACACAAAAACATATGAAAAAATAAATAGAGGACATTAGACGGATCTATTATTTTGATATCTTTTTGGTGTCTTTTTTCCACATTTTCAGTAAGAATAAACCAACAATGTGTAAGACTTAAATTGTGTACATGTTCTAAGTTAAAAAAATAAATAAATAAACACAATAAAGTGAATATAAAAACAAAAAAACTTAATAAATACATTGTACAATAAATTACAGACATGAAACAACTATTTTTTTCCGAATGTCACGTCTTGCTCTGCGGCAAATCTTCAATCACAGCTAGTTTTCAGAGCGACCCCCTTGCACGCTGTCTAATTTACTGGCAAATTCAAGGCACCTTCTTACTATAGAAATAAAGCAAGATTCCATCAGGCCTGTTTTCGCTGTTTGTCAGGCAAATACGTCTTTTTTTCTTAAAGTAATAGTTTGGTGCTAGTTTTGAGAGAAAAGTATCCGAGGGGCATAAATTCGAAGGAGAGACCATATTAGGGATTTTCGGGAAATCGTAATATTAAGACCGGGTATTCGGGATGAAAATACACATCCAAAAGAAGGGTTCTTTACATTGGTAAAATAACAAACATCATCAGCTGTCTCGCAACATATATTTTTATATTTTTATTTTAAGCTATTACATAAAGAACTCCATGTAAATTCATGATTACATTGATGAAATAACAAAATACCGAGGTTACTGTAAATTGAGGTTCTGCATATGCGCATTTCGAAAACTTATGTCACAATCAAAACATGAAAATATCGGACAGAAGGGACACTGCTGATAAAAATGAAAGTAACGCCATAATAATAAAACAACAAAAAGAAATTTTAAACAACATATTGGTTAAGGAAAAAATAAAATATACCACGACAACAAAGATAAATCGACACAACGAAATTGAAGATAGAAACAACACCATAATATATAAACTGAAAACAACACAAGGACAATCAAGTTAGAAACAACACCATGAATTTTGAAAAAAAAAAGAACAATATAAAAAGGAAAGGAAATGGGTATGTCAAGGAGACAACATCCAATCTCCAGGTTAAAACGTCCCAAAACTAGGCATCTATGGGTCTTCAACACAGTTAGGAACCTCACACCATAGCAATGTACATTTATAACTGCAATCGCAATAACAAAGACCGGGGGTACCATTTGAAAATCGTCAAGATCTTTTGGAACTTATTTTCTAATTAACAACTGTAGTGTGTCAAAAAAGTTTTGATAGGTGCGTTTACATGATCAGTCTTTTTCCATCAAATCGGACGTGACGTATTTCGTTCAAGTATTCTCAAAATACTTTTTTTCCAAATTCACAAAAATAGAATTCAAAATAAATCAGAAAAAAGTAAATAAGAGGAAAATTAAAAAATTCCTAGTTGACCCATGGGTTTTTGATATAATGTTACATGTACATAAAGCCTTTAAAAAGCGAAATCCGACACCCAGTTTTGATTTCTCCTTCTTGAATGTTCCTGAAGCCCTGATTTCTTTGAAAGTTTAGTTCTCTTGCAAAAGCTCGCACCCTCTTGGCTGCTGTATGGATTCTACATATTGTTACCTTTACGTCATGAAACGTGACGTCATAAANNAAAAAAAAAAAAAAAAAAAAAAAAAAAAAAAAAAAACAAAAAACAAAAAACAAAAAACAAATAATAGTTTTATTTTCAGAATAAGTCTGTTTTAGATAAATTTGAATTAAATATACTGTCATCGGCCAAGATCGGCCCGCTGGCAGTTAATGGAAACAAAAATCGGCCCGATGGCAGTATAAGGGTTAAGGCTAAACTGACTCAAATGAAATCTCATTAAGATAAATTTGTAAAACTATGTAGTTGGTTTCGAGCCTTCTGGACTTACTTTTATTGGACTGAGTTATGTGTTAATCAGGCTTTTACCATACAGGTGAATAAACATACTGTTCATACTTATGCATTTAAAACATTTTTTGAAATTATGGATTTCCTTTGTTTGGGTTCTAGAGCTGCTGATGAGGAATTAATTTCCGAAATGGCCATACAGCTCATTAAAATTATTGCAGTTGGAGTTAACATATGTGTTTTGGTCTCGTGTTCATTTACTCCACATCCTTTCGTAAAATATTTACAACAGAATGATTTTCTCAAGTTTTTAAACTGCATTTGTTGCATAAATTTTATGTTTGGTTATTTTGGCCCTTATCTACAAAAAAGAACTACAGGTCAAAATATTGCCTAAATAAACAATTAAATTGTAGAATTTCAATGAAATCAGTTAAGAAATGGTTTCGCAATATTTCCTAAAAATAGGTTTTTTTATGAACTACAGTATATTGGGTAGAAATCTTGGATTGCGAATACTTTTGCAAGGTCTGGTCATTCATTTCAATTTGGCTTACTTATCATAATACTTTTGTTTCGATTTTAATTTAATCACACCAACATCTCGAGGAAAAAAATNAATACTCTTATTAATACTCAATACAAGATGAAGAACAACAATAAAAGCGTTGTTCCTTTGCTTGTTTTTTACCATGTATTTGTAGAGACTTTGTCTCATGTGCATTTACTCCATATCCTTTTATTCACCATCTATTTAATCAGTGATTTTGTATAGTCCCTGAAAATATTATCAGGGATTTTACAAAATCCCTGACAATGTCAGAGATTTTGTAAAATCACTTAAATGGTCAGTGCTTTTACAAAATCACTAATTATTTTGAAGGTTTTACAAAATCACCAATTTTACAAGTTATATAGTGCCTATTCGAAAAACATGACATCATAGATAGATATGAAATGTCGATGCACAAATGAAAACGGACATTTTCAGCTAGCTAGATTCACGGTTTCCTGGATTTGACATAACCGATTCTGACTTTACCCTGGTTTGACCCAGTGACAGTGTAACAGGTGCTGTAAACAGAGCAGGATATGCTTACCCCCCGGAGCACCTAACGCACTCTTTTGAGAGTTCACATTGTTAGTGCTTTTGTTTTTGGTGTTGTGTTTGTGGTGTTTGTATGTTTTGTGCGTGTGTGGAGTCTTTGGTATTCCGCCTTCTAGTGTTCTTGCTTTTGCCTTGTCTTTTGACTATGCTTTATATAATCTTGTTCTTAGTTCCTTTTGTATTCTACTGCCGTTGTTTAGAAAGCGATAAAACCTAAGATAGACAAAGTCAGGCAGAACACTAATTATAGAAAGGGCCTAAATGAAAAGTGTTTAGTCGGCAGGGGTCGGAAGTTTGATGCAGAAAGAAGCTCTTTGCTAGTTGAGTCTGCTTGGTACAAATAATCAAATCAACAGAAGGAAAAAATCACGAGGGTTAAACTTAAAATATGAGAGGTCCAAAAGAACCAATTTTGATATTAAGATAAAACAAACGGACGTAACTTACATTCTTTATGTAATATAGGGGATATCGACAATATACTCTGCTTGCATCCGTAAAATTAGGTAGGAGATCTAGTGACCTGAAAATTTTACAAAAGACTGACCTCTCACTGATACTGCCTATATGATGAATCTTGACCAAATCCTTCGGGAAGTTTTGAGTCTGATTTTTCTTCCGAAGTGCGACAGTGTTTTACCAGCAGACTAGGCTCCTTGAGCTAGCCGTTAGTTTAGCGGCGAGCATTTCAAAATTACGTATTGTCATTTTCTCTTGTGGTCATGGAGTTAGAAGTCTACCTGTATTGGGCTATCTTCTTATGTTTATTATACTATAGGGACACGGGACAGATAATTCACCCTACCACTAGCTTTTGCAAGTGCCGGTACCAGGTCCAGCTGTCCCGAGTTCCTATCGTTGTTTACGGTTGTCTTTTGTCTTGTTTGTGTTTTTCCTGTTTAGTTCCCTGGGAGATTGTGGCATGTGACTGTAATTTTCACCCATTGTAGATGTTTCCTGTTATCCCATCTTTTACCTCAATAATAAAAAAAACAAGCGCAGAACACAGATCTGCATACCAAAAATAGAAAAAATTCAGATTTAATGTGTTATCATAAATTCATGGACCGTTGAGGATTTACCGTTTCCCTAACTCCTTGCCGGTGTTTTTTTTTCACAAGACCCCGTGAGTTTTTAATACATTATATCTACTTGGAGCAAAATTTCAAACTCTTTATGGATGCCATAGAGGACTATGGCTGAAAATGGTTAAATTTAAACAAGGTGAAGATGTTGGAGTGCATTAAGGCTGTGAGATCCATGATTCATGCGCATATGCATAAAATAAATTCACAATAACTTCGGTATTTAGTTACTTGTTACCACTGGGTCGATGCCTCTGCTGGTGGACTGTTAGTCACCGCAGGGTATTCACCAGCCCAGTAGTCAGTAGTTCGGTGCTGACCCGAAAGCCGATTCTATTTGGAACCTTACAAAATCTAAATGTGTGTAAATTTTGTTGAAAACTAAGGAGTATCTACCTCATGCAAAGCTCTGTCCTTAGTTGATTTTGGCCTAACATTTAGATCTTATTGGTTATTTGTTCTCTACCAGTTTTTAAAATCTTTGAGTTTATGGTCTTCCAAAAATTTAGATCTTATCTGCACTGTAGAGACATAAGTTATCGAAATGCGCATATGCAGAAAATAAGATAACAGTAACTTCGGCATTAAATATTAAGGGATCAACGTATCCCAATGCCATTATATCGATTTTAACTGCAGATGATGACAAATATTCATTTCGACAAGGATGATCTTTGCATCGCGTTTTTTTTTATTATTTCTGTATATGATCAAAAGATTAAAAACTATTTAATAGATAAATAAATAAAATATGAAATGACAATTACTGAAGTTACTGTGAATTTAGTTTCTGCATATGGTCATATCGACAACTTATGTGTCTTCAGTGCAGATCAAAGCAAAACATTAGGAAATCCATCAACCGAAATATGTGTAAAAGCTGATAGAGAACAAAGTACCAAAAGGACATAAACAGGAAAGCCAAAATCGTCAAAGGACAGAGCTATGCATGAGGGAGATTTTATCAATTTATCAATTTCTTTATTTAAGTATTCATTTATAAATAAGTAACATTTTATTTATCTTTAAAATAGTTGTTACTTATTGTTGAAATATTATAATGTGATACACAACTGAATAAAAGAAAATTTTAAAAGAGATAGCACCTTTCTGATTCATTAATGTAGATGATTTTTATCTATATTTTTTTTGAAAAACATGTAAAGTATGTAAGAACCGAACCGTCAGTCAAAAGAACGAACAACCCATGGACAAAGGCAACATCGGAAACACTAAGAAACAAGGACATGACTTGAGTACGGGACAAAAAAGAACAAAAATAAAGACATACGCATATAGATGCACAAACCAGACCCAATAAAAACCATGGGTGAGATCAGGTTTACCAGTAGAATAAGCATCTCCTGCTTCTTATAAGACACCCACCGTGTTGAGCATGTCAATTCCGGTGGTAAAGTCAAATCCGATAGAGGAAAAACAAACTTTAGTTGTAGAGGGAAAGATCTGTTGTCATCTAGGAAACATATATCCTGTAACGATCCACAAAATCGTGATGTCGGCCGTTAAACTTCTTCAGTGATGATTTAAAGTTTTTGTTAACGTACCCTGACTTAAAGAGTCTATTTGTTAGCAACTGGGCTCTATCAAGGAAGTCAGTGTAACGATCACAAGCCCTCTAGTAGCGAATGAGTTGTGAGATGGAAACACCATATGCTGGTGCTTTTGGAATGTTGCCACAAAGAAAAGGGAAGTTGACTATTGGAAAAGTGAATTCATCGCGTTTGTTATACAACCTAGTTTGTAATGTACCTCTGTTGTCAATTTCAAGATGAGAGTAAAGGAACGAGGCCGATGTGGAAGTATCTGTAGTATCCTTAATTTCAAGCTCTTTTGGATAAATAAGATGAAGAAAATCACCAAAGCGGGGTTGTTTAGTGATAAAATATCATCTATTTAACGGAACCTGAAATTAAAGGACTAGGCCAGTTTTTTTGTCTTTATTTTGATGAAGCCCTTCAATGAATTCTACCTCATAAGAGTGGAGAAACAGATCGGCTAAAAGAGGTGCACAGTTTGTGCCTATTGGAATTCCGATGGTCTGTTGAAAAACAAGCCCTCCGAACTGGACAAATAAATTGTCAATCAAAAACTCTACCATTTTAATCACTTCTTCTTCTGTGATTCTGAGTCGTATTTAACAAAATATGCCTTTTCTCTGCCTATGACAATGTACTTATATCTTTGTCCGCCGTTCTTACGGGAGAAACATCTATGAATTATATCTTTCAGTCGAGATTTCAGTTGTTCATGTAGTATAAAGTGTGTAGAAGTCAAAAGTTTAAATGCTCTTACAATGCGATAATGATCTTGATTTTAGGATGTCAAGCAGATCTTTAGAGTTTTTTAATATCCACATTTCATTTACACCACTTCTTGAATAGCTATTATCACAGTATTTTTGAAGGCCCTCTCTTACGGCTGTCAAGATGGAGGTACAAAAATGTAAAAGGCTAAGAAAGTGGTTTTATGGAACATTTTGCAGATCCAGCGATGTATCGTTTGTATGGGCATTTGTGAAATTTTGGTAGCCAGTGCAAGGAAGGGAGATCGGTGTCTTCATCTTTGGTTGAAATCCCAAAGGAAAGCAAAACAAATTTGTGGTTCTGTAATTTGATATAAAAAAATCTAGTTCTGAATCAAGATTTAATTATATAATTACCTTAAAAGGGTCTGAAAACTCATTTAATTCGAGTTTCTGCTAATTCTTGGTGTAAAACATAATATTATTTTGTCATGTCATTTACAACTTTTTAACATTTCACTTATGATAAAAATTCAGCTCACCACAAAATCAATTATATAATCCCTAAGGCTTGTCATATAAGACTATCCCATCATACTTTAAGAATATAATGGCATATCTTCATATTAAGAATATTAATACACTTTTCAAAATCGAGTTAAAAGATAATTTATTTTAGTGGTTGGAAGTTTTAGTGCCAAGAACCATTTTCTTACTTTTGACGAAGTGTAATTATTTCATCCTCATAGTTTACGTTATGAGAAAATGTTTTAACACAATATCGATAAGGAACTCTAATTGCAGCTGCACAAAACTGCATCACATTCCTTTTAAACGACAACGCTAATTCAATGGAATATGATTTGTTTCATATAATCATTTTTTGCCATGTCTTTGGATTTCGTTTTTTGTGGTCTTCGCTTCCCTTGTTCCTTCGGTATTCTACTGCCGTTGTTTTATTCTGCTGCGAATACTAGGAAGCATACTATACTGATGTTCAAATCACATTTTATCCAATCAACATATACAACTAGGAGGAATAATTTGAACATTCTTATAGAGTTAGACTGTGTGCATTGACACGGTAAGCGTCTTACGTAAAGCAAACAACATACTCTGGATTATGTTAGTGCCGGTACCAAGGCCGTCTGTCCAGATTTCCTATCGTTGTTTACGTTTGTCTTTTGTCTTATTTATATTTTTCATGTGTTTTTCTCTGGCGAATTTTAATTGTAATTTTAGCCATTGTAGAATTTAGCTGTTATCCCCTTTTTATCACGGATTATATGAGAAATGATATGTCAAAAGTTGAAATCGCATCAATGAACAAGCCAAGCCTGCTAATGTGAACATGTCTTGTTACGAGACTGTTACATTAGGAATTAAGACTACACTGAAGGTATAATTCAGAAATTTTAAAATGAAAGTTTTTTAGAGATTGTTCATTAGTGAACTTTTGCATCATTATTTAAGATAGATCAACACTAATACACGGCGCATTCGATTGGCGCATTTGCGAAACACAAATGACTTGATTTTCAAGCCGGAATATTCCTTATTTGGCCTTTTCATTGTGACGTCATAATAGATTGACACATACTTTCCCGCGAATTACCCTCCTTTTCACGTAAATATTGTCTATTTTGTAAATTATAAAATATCTCTTTTAATCAAACGGTGACATATAAATTTTTAAGCTCAACTTATAATAGATGAAGTGTATCCCTCTGAAATATCAAAAAATGAAAAAAATCTATCTAATATTTATTTCATATAAAAGCTTAACAATAAGCATGTTCTCACAGTTCCCTATATTCTTTGTAAATTTCGCTGCAAACATCCTTAATTTGGCCTTATGTTCAAAAGCTGATAACTGGAAAAGATGATTGGTGACATATCATTTTTATTTTATTGTTTGAACAACTGGACTTAAACCTACAAAATATCTTAAAATAAAAAAAATTCTGTCTGATTTTTTTTTAAATAGACTCGGACTACCTTAAATGTATCTATTTGAATATAACAAATATGGATAAAATATTCCACCTCACATTGTCGTCCCCATACATAAATTATCCAGGCGCCAATTAATTTGGTGGCACGCAGAAAATATGCCCCCTAAAACTAGCACAATATTTTTAAGGTAAAATCGGGTTTGAACCAATAATTTTCTAAAAGATTTCGTTTTATTTTCAATTGAAGCTTAACTTCAAATCCTGGATCTACCCACTGATGGCAACATACATTTAATAGGTGTAAATGTAACAACAAGTGTAACGTACATTAGTGTATATAGATATAAGTAAAAGAAACAAAAGAGCAATAATTAATTGAAAAAGTATGTTTGAATTTAGACTGTATTCTCCTGAGTGCTGAATTAATAGGTGAATGTTTCTGAAGATATTGGTATTTGAAGTATGAATGACAATGACTTTATCCTTTCCTGGGTCAGGAAGAGTGTCGATGTAACCGATACTTTGGTTGTTATATTGAGGACATTCTAGAAAAAAAAATGAATGCTAACTTCAACTGGCCAACTATAGCTTCAACAAGGAAGTTGACAATGAGGTGACGAGTTACTCAACAAATGGATACGTCAGTGTATCAACGGACTTAAAATCCACAATAAACCACCTACATTGGATGTAAATGTCAAAAAATATTTTTGTACAGATACAGTTGTGTCATTTTCAAAGAAATGAAACAAGAAAGCGGTCCTTTGAAGGTGATGATTATGTCCAATTATGTATAATTATTTGGTATAGATACGGCAATATATATATTTCTCTCGGAATATTATTTATATGTTAAGAGACAGTAATTGGTATTATATCGAATCTTCTTTCCATTAAGCGCCAGTTCGTAACGCACATTTCAAAGTTGTTGTCCTTGATATGTCTTTGAAATTCTCACAAACAATAAAAAAAAACTCCCATTTGATATAGAACGCACATGACTATTAATTATTTCTAAGTTATCCGTATAGTAAAATATTGATGTTAGGTTTGTGTAATTTCTAATAATTATACAAAGTCAAAACACATTCGGAGTAAATGAAAGCGTGCTTTCATAAACTGAACTCCAAACATCAAGTGTTACTGAAAATGAATACTGTTTTTTCAAAGTCCTAATCGATATTGGAAGAAAAACAATCCAAGGGAAAAATGAGAATTACAAAGAACCAGTGCCGATATACAGTTAATGCAAACGGATACTATAAAAACAAAGAACTCAGTGCAAAAATAACCTTTAAACATTTCATAATAATTCAGAAGACCTTTGGGTATTTACCTTTTAACGTAGTAGAAACAGGGTGACCACGAATTTTCCAAAAATTAAAATTCTGTGAATTTGCAGTATGAAACACCTACGTAATGATAAAAAAATGAAAAATATATACTGTTTAATTTTGTTTGTAGATCAAAGAAACTACCCTTTCTTGGGAGTCTTTATTTCTGTTCAGAAATCACATGAGCCATATACTAAAAATAAATAGACATTGTCGTTGTCTCTTTGACACATTCCCCGTTTCCCCTCTTTTTTCTAATGGCACAGGTCAGCCCTAAATTGCTAATCTTTTACTCAAAAACGTGTTGACCTTAACATGGGAGCTAATGATCATAGGCACACAAAAAGAATTGATTTGCAGCATTAAGAAATTGACTTGGTAAAAAAATGAAACCCTGTTTCCTTTAATTTCTTTTAGATGAAAAACCTGTAAGTCAGATAGAAGAAATTCTCCAAACATATGACAAGACTTATTGTAAACTTTTATGAAAATTCATCTTACTGTTACTCACAATCCACCGGCAAACGAATACCGAATATTAGGAATACTGCATGCAAAGTCTAATGCTGAACGTTAAGTCAAAATAATTACATACCTTGTCAAAGACCCCGGATATTCTAATGTAGATATTTAAAAGTATTTCATAGAAGGAATGTAGTTTCATGATAAAATTGATAATTTACTTCCATTTATGATAAATATTCTAAATTATGTGATCTATTCACACCAATCACAACAAGTACAAAGGTGCTATTTCCCTCTACCCAAAGTTAACTACCTTCAAGCCCATCTAATTTATGCATTCGCGACGTTCGTTTATTATTTAAGTTTGGATGCAGATTTTCTTTTTCTTGTTCAGTTACTTAACACTGCAGTTAACTGAAGATGCACCTTTGTTTTTGACCGATGTTATTTAGTTTTGATTTAAGTTGGATTAATGTTTTTACTTGCACATCTAATTGTTTGCGTAGGAGTGTTACGAGTTTGATAGTAGGTAAGTATTGAAGTGCAACCAGAAAACAATTTTTGTATAAATAAAAATCAACACTACAAACGCGTCTGAAGCCAATCTACCATTGGCTATTTACATATTAAGCATGTTACGAATTTCTACTAATATATTCCCAATATTAATTTGAGTTGACTGACATGCAGAATAACTCCGTTACGGATCATTTTGCATAAACATACAGACATGACAATACATCTTCTTCATCAACAATGTCATCAAGTATACCAAATACGGATCAATTATGAATAACATCAATTAATAACTTTGTTTTACATTAACATCTCCCGCAAGCACATATAAAATTTTGATTTACAAATTCAATTTTCATTTCATTCATAAATATCAACAAATATTGAGATAAATGTAGTTACCTGTGCGAAGGCATAATCGAGTATGAATAGTAGGAGATGCACTAGATGAGTCGCATTTGCGGAGGATTGGCTGGTTTATGGATTGTTACGTGACCTGAAGTGATGTCACAAGAAGTGACGTCACCAGAAACGGTCACCGGAAATGACAGCAACGGGAAGTATGACGTCATCGGAAGTGATGAAATTTCCTATCGGACCAACAAGAGCGTTTCCCGCCCGATTTCAAGTCTTAACATGTTTGAACGGACCAAGTAGAACTTTTTTGCTTTTTACTGCGTAAAAAAGAGGGGTGCCCGTCCATTCTTATCCTGCTATTATTAACCGCGATTTTGCGAGTTGCCGTTCGTTTCCCGGACAATGTATTTATCAATCCGGGATAAATTAGAGCTCCCGAAGCATTTGGTGAAAGTTTCAGCGTTTTATCTCTTACTTTTATGGAGATATCGGGTCCCAAGTTTTGAAAATAGTCCAAAAATAGGATTTTTGCTTAGTCGATTACTAAAGACGTGTCATAAATGTGTTCGGAGTAACTTTATCATTCTAAAGCGAATGGTGACATTTATGAAGTCTCGTATAATATGGGGGTTATAAGGGGTCCAAACTTTTGACAGGTAGGCCATTTGGTAAGTTTAAGTACTAATTTCAAAGGGGGGCCTCTGCGTTTCTCCAGGCTTGAGACTGGCTACCCTACGGAGAGGCCGCATTACCCCATCCCTCTTTTCTTCTTTTCTTTTATTTACATCGAGTCGTTGCTGTCCTCGATTGGTGGCGGTTCGAAGCTGTGCAATACATTATCTAACAGGTATTTTCTTTTTTCACTACATATTGCAAAGATTCTCGAGTGTCTCCTACTATACTGTGCTAAGGCATCATCGAGTCTGTTTATAAACACACCTGATGATACCTTAACACAGTTTACTACTGTGTAACATATATTTTCAATTTGAGTCCTAGCTCCTGATTGCCCTACAGGTTCAATGGTTGAACTATGGTTTGTGGAATTGGTATTTTGAACCCTGAGTATTGCGGATGCAAGTCTGTGGGATATATCAGTCTTTTTCAGTTGGATTAACGAGTTATTTCCTACATAAAAGTTTTTCAAGCACTAGATAGACGTTAGGGTTTTCCTGCAAACAATTCTGGAAATTTGTTCAGTCTGTTGCCTACAATTTTCAGTGGGATACTTTGGAAAAAGGGAGACATCTATTCTACCGTTTACTATTTTTTAGCTGTTCTGGAGCCCGCTCATTATCAAAAGTCTTTGCAAATTTCACATTAAAGTACAAAGTTCGTTAGTGACCCCGTATCTCAGCCAATTTACATTGCTGTTCTCGTTATCAGAATTATCAACCTTTTGTTCATTATGTATACATGATTTCACTTTATCTAAATGGTTTTTATTTTCACTGTCACAATACTCACTAATGATCATAAAATTACGAAATGAGTTTTCGTATCAAAAATTTGTATCATGTAACTTATCAGTTTCATATATCAGATTCTCAGCTTCCAGACGAGATACTCCATGCAGGGTCTCATCTTCAACACCATACTTTCATCCAAGTGGAATAGATTTCCTTGTTAATTAAATCATCTTACTGTTGTTTCAAATCATACTTAATGTCTTTTATTTCACAATTTGATTTAATTTGTATAAAACTTGACACAATACTGACATTCGAGCAATCAATCCATCTGACAAATCACAGTTATTAAACGTTCATACAGCTCGTAGTTCTAATATTGTTTGTAATGTTAAGCATCACAAGATGAAAAACATGGGTAATTGTTGTCAAATTTGTCATACCTTGGGGTGTTAGAAAATTGGTCATGTTGAACTTATAAGGTACCTCTGGATTTTAATTTAAGGATGCGCTAAAGGAAGTTGGTGTATTATTGAATTAATTTCTAAACCATTAAGCGACTAACTGACGAAAGCTCAAGTTTTTGTGGGGTTCATACTGCTAAAGCTTTAGTTTTGAAGTGTTCATGTCCATTTTGGTTTCGTCATGTTGTCTCCTCCATTTGTGTTATATCTGAATTGCTGTGTCTATTGGAAATTTATTGGTGAAATTTTTGTGTTCTGTCTTTTTACATCGGTTTTCGGTTGTCGATGTACTGCATTTCCATATACTTTATTCTTGCGCAAAAGCCGTCTGTTTTTTTTTTTTTGAAAATTGAATATCAAAATTAAAATCTTGCAAGGTTTTGTCCTTTGCTGATTTTTTGCTTTTCGTTAAGATCGCATTTGGTTATTTGGCTAGTCCTTCCACATGTTTCGGTTTATTTTTGTTTTTCATTTAGATCACATTTGGTTTTTTGGCTAGTCCTTCCTTTGGCTAGTTCTTCCACATGTTTCGGTTTATTTTTGCTTTTTATTGAGATCACATTTGGTTATTTGGCTAGTCCTTCCACATGTTTCGGTTTATTTAGATCACATTTGGTTATTTGGCTAGCCCTTCCACATGTTTTAGATCACATTTGGTTATTTGGCTAGTCCTTCCATATCACATTTGGTTATTTGGCTAGTCCTTCCATATATCTCATTTGGTTATTTGGCTAGTCCTACCACATGTTTCGGTTTATTTAGATCACATCTGGTTATTTGGCTAGTCCTTCCACATGTTTTAGATCACATTTTGTTATTTGGCTTGTCCTTCCACATGTTTCGGTTTATTTAGATCACATTTGGTTATTTGGCTAGTCCTTCCACATGTGTTAGATCACATTTGGTTATTTGGCTAGTCCTTCCACATGTTTTAGATCACATTTGGTTATTTGGCTAGTCCTTCCACATGTTTCAGATCACATTTGGTTATTTGGCTAGTCCTTCCATAGATCACATCTGGTTATTTGGCTCGTCATTCCACGTGTTTCGGATTATTTAGACCACATTTGGTTATTTGGCTAGTCCTTTCACATGTTTTAGATCACATTTGGTTATTTGTCTATTCCTTCCACATGTTTTAGATCACATTTGGTTATTTGGCTAGTCCTTTCTCTTGTCTTAGATCACATTTGGTTATTTGGCTAGTTCTTCCACATGTTTAGATCACATTTGGTTATTTGGCTAGTCCTTCCATAGATCACATCTGGTTGTTTGGCTAGTCCTTCCACATGTTTCGGTTTATTTAGATCACATTTGGTTATTTGGCTAGTCCTTCCATAGATCACACTTGGTTAGTTGGCTAGTCCTTCCATAGATCACATTTGGTTATTTGTCTAGTCCTTCAATAGATCACATTTGGTTATTTGGCTAGTCCTTCCATAGATCACATCTGGTTATTTGGCTAGTCCTTCCATGTATTTCGGATTATTTAGACCACATTTGGTTATTTGGCTAGTCCTTCCACATGTTTTAGATCACATTTGGTTATTTGGCCAGTCCTTTTCTCATGTTTAGGTTTATTGTCTTCTAAAAAGTTAAGTTTTATTTACACTAAAATATACACGAGTTGTCGAAGTGGCTTTATACAGAAATTAAATTTGAAGTAACTTCGGTATCATGTCATTGAGAACCATTGAGACATTCATGTTATTGCTATGTACATATTACTATCGAGTGGGTTTTTTCTCTTTAGCACTGCTCTTGTTGAAATGTCATCACTTTGCCACACATGTACCCTTTTGACTAACAGCAATATGACCTTTAGCTTGTGTCAATGGACTTAGTATGGTAAGTACATTTCCACTAATATTTCTAACCGACATGCAAAGGAGTTTTTTTGTAATTGAATATTTTTTTGTTACTTCAAGCGATAAAATTTGATCAAAGCTAATTTAGTGTAAATGAAACTTTGATTAAAATCTTTTTATGGAGTTGTTCCTTAACACAATAAAAATATAAAGTGACAATAAAATATAAATCATATCTAATTGTGTCTGAATTCTGCCTTTTAAGACAAAAATGGTGAAACAAAAGAATATAATAAAATCTTTTCTTCTTGTGATTTTATCAAAACAATGAAATGAAAAGTGGCGCGAAATAATCCAATTACAAATTGTAAGACCTAACTAGTAATTTGAATACTCCAGGCAATCTTGTACATTATAAGTGAAATAAATCAAAAATGGGCCTATCTTTCTATTTTAGTAGCGTGTCATGTCTCATATAAAAGGAGAGACTTTCGTGGGCGAGGGTAAAAAAAAGATGTTCTATAAATCAAAGAGGTATTCAACACGTTATATAGAATTGCACTCATTTTCCTGGGGGAATCGGGTACATGACTCATGCGCTACAAGCATGATCAGCAGTTAAGAAAACAAGACTACATAGCAGTTCCTGAAACGTATTTGAAAGAAAAGGCTTTGTATAAACTTTGTTTTCGAAATTCTACTTAATCATGTACATTAATATTTAAATCATGCATTACTTAACAATCGTATTTGATACAAGCTTGGACTCATTGTATGTTTAATTCTGCTTTATTTATGTGATAAAATAACGAAAAGGGGGTGGAATTTACAAAAATCAAAGTCCAAAGACATGGCCAGATCGAGATTACAGAAAACAATGACGGTAGGACGTTAGACAGATACAAAGCACAGAAATAGAAAACACAACATTCAAAACAGAGGCACTCACCGTGTGAACTTCAGTGAAATTGAGAGTGACATCAGGTGCTCCGGAAGGGCTAGCATTTCCTGCTCTGTTAACAATCTAGGTAAATGTCAAAATCGGTAGTCAAATCCGAGAAGACGTGAATCTAGCTGAAAATGTCACGTCATATCTTTCAATGATGTTATGGTGCCGGCAATAGAATGTCTTGGGGATGAAATTAACAATGGTTGAACAAATCCCTGACTCAGCAGCTTCTTGGACAGTGTTTTTGCTCTGTTAAAAAAATCATTGTACAAACTACACGCTCGACAGTAACGAATCAACTGTGAAATGTACACTGCATACGATGGAGAGGTAGGTATATTGCTACTTAGAAGGGGAAAGTTAGCAATTGGGTAATTAAAATCATCACGCTTGTCGCATAGCTTAGATTTCAAACGTCCGTCTTCGTCAATATACAACACAAAAGATCTAGGTACGAAGCTGAAGAAGGTGTATCAGTTGTTTCTTTAATTTCAAGATGTAATATTAATTACATCTTTCCAAGTCAGTAAACATTGTAAAAAGAAACAAAACACCGAAGATACCGTGTATATAGTTTCTGATTATGCGGAATTCGACAACTTATGTCTCTTCTGTGCAGATCAAATTAAAACACTTGAAAATCCATATACCGAAATATGTGTAAGAGCTAATAGAGAACAAACTACCGATAGGATCTAAACAGGAAAGCCAAAATTATCTAAGGACAGTAAAACTGAGAGAAAAAAGATACAAGACATCAACTTAAATCATAAAAATCAAATCATAATATTAGAAACTCATATAATAATTGTAATCTTTCATAAAAGAGAGACACATTAGGAGTTCCAGTAAGGTAGACATATACTGTTTCGCCCAAATAACTAGTCAAAATGTTAGAGGAAAACATTTTAGTATGCATGTATCTTAGCTACATGTAGATTGACGTCATCGAAATTTTTATTTTGTATGACACACTCCGTATTCTAAGTCGTTTTCGTGCAAGAATGCTTGTATCTATGAAGACAATTAAATCAAGCAAACTAAAACTGTAATTTCAACAGCAAAAGCTGTTACTGTAATTTTTTATTTGTCGATTTGAATGTTTGCAACAAAATGTAATTAAAAGTATCTACCTTATTTAATTGACGACATTGATCCAGGAAGCTTTTTTGAAAAAGCTTTACATGTTATATGCTGTCGTCATTTCCTGCTTTGTCAGGCTTACATAATATTGCTACCTATATCGTTGTTGAATTTTTTTTATGATTTCCAATTCTCAGCTTTTCTTGTGAAGTTACGTTTAATCTGCCCCTTCATACGGCTTATGTGTATCCTAACTTATACGAGATGCTTGATAATCAGCTCATCACGACAACTTGACCACTACTTACCAGAAAATGGAGATCATAACAGAATAACCGAACCGAATTGCCAAGAACCAGAGTGCAAAAGGCAAATAAACAAATCGGGACAAAACCACCCGCAAAATTACCAAACCCCAAAGGTCCTGACTTGATACAGGCATTCAAAAGAAATGGTTATTTTAACCGGCGCATATGGCGCGACAAACCTCCTTCATTCACAAATTTGCCTTCATTGAGATGCGGAAGAACTCTTAAATTAACATGTTGCCATTATGAGTTGGTTGTCCTGAAAACATTGAGATGAGGAAGAACTCTGAAAATTAACTATTTTTAAGTTCTATTGTTGCCATTATGAGTTGGTTGTCTTAAAAATATACAAGACTTGAT
Organism: Modiolus philippinarum; assembly: GCA_002080025.1. Taxonomy (NCBI): domain Eukaryota; kingdom Metazoa; phylum Mollusca; class Bivalvia; order Mytilida; family Modiolidae; genus Modiolus; species Modiolus philippinarum. Next base: position 28,066 of record MJUU01006763.1, on the reverse strand, counting down.
TCTGAATTGTTTACAAAGACTAGTTTTGATTTTGACGAAGGTGATGCATGAATAGTGTCCATGATATTCTTGGAGGGAGTTTTATCTCATACTAAAATATGAGACTTGAGTGTAAAATTTAAGATAGAAGGGTACTCCAAAATTTTTTTTCCATAGATTTTTAAAATTTTTACAGGAAAGTTACCTTACTATATAAGCATTGAAATAAAACAATAAAAATGGGGGGGTCACCGTGCTCGTTTTAGAAATAAGTGATATCAAATTAATCAAATATTTCTAACTGATATATAGGGAAAAACAGGTTGTTTATTTCTTTAAATTATTCCATATATTTCTTTCTACCTTACTCATGTGTTAGCCCTTTGAACATACTTTCGAAAAATATAAAGAAAAACGGGGGTCATTTTGTTTTCCATGTAATTTGTAAAATGTGAATTTTTATAGTGATATCTATGTTAAATATTTTTATCAGATTCTCTCCCTTTTTCAAAAATCGTCTTCCAATCTAATTAATTATTAAGTTACCATACCTCGTTTAATTAGATAAAGGCATGTGAAATCAAGTCCATGTAGGTCCTTTGCATTTTGTATTATGGATGTAATATTGATTGATTCATTACAAATAAAAATATTTGCATATTTAAAAATCAGATAATACCATAACAGCATAAATAACAAATTCAAAATGGCGGAATACTACCGATCTACCTTAAATGGATTTCATCATGCCCTTTATATCATGTTCAGGAATATTAAAAGACAAAAGGCATCACTCATACAAAATATATGCTTTGTTAACACGTAAACAGAGAATGACAAACGTTATTGTCCTTTTCCGTGTTATTCAATAAAGCTTCAAATAAAATTGTAATGGGTTATGCCATAATCATTTCATATATGTTACATAATGTTAGTGATATATAGAAGATCATGCATAATAAAACTAAGTGTTACAAAGATTCACAGAGTTGATGGACTTTCCGTTGATTATATGTAGCAATTAACGTAATGACTGAAACATAATTCGTGATGGAAGATCATCAAATGAATATCTAAACAACAAATGGAGGACATTTCCAAACAACAGCAATGTGTGTGCAGTAACCATAACATAGAAACAATGCGTAGAATATGGTGACAAGCATGGAAATTAGATGTAACAGAAGATTTAATATAATGAGAAACTCTACAAGTAAATATTGTTGATGTGTTAGATATCTAGGTCAAGCTTAGAAACATCTGGTAAATACAATTCCACTGAATTTTTCCACCACATAGATAACCCAAAACAACGGCAGTAGAATACCGAATGAAAAAAGCACAAGATTACATTAATCAAATTCCAGAGACAAGGCAAAAGTAAAAACACCAGAAGACGGAAGACCAAAGACACTACATGCCCACAAAACACGTACATGTACATATACAACACAAAAAACTAAAGCACTAACAGTGTAAACTCTCACAAATCAGAGCAATTTAGCATCAGCTTATATGAAATATATATAACGATGTTTTTGTTGTGCTGAGTGTTTGATATGTGCACTCTCATCCTCTCTAAACAGTTTGATTTGGCCTGTATAATTATGATTCAGAAATTAAAATAAATAAAGCAATTAATAGAAAGTTTTACAAATACCAAAATTTCTCGCTTGTTTATACATTAATTTATTACCTGCACTTGTGCTCTTTTTGTTTGATTTTGAATTGCCTCATGGGGACTACAAGATGAAGAACAATAATAAAAGCGTTGTTCATTTGCTTGGTGAATAGACTTTGTCTCATGTGCATTTACTCCACATCCTTTCTGCACATCCTTTCATAAGTAATATAGAAATAAAACACTGTTCTACAACAAGCAATGCATTTCATTCAAACCAGTGCTAGGGGCCGTCTTGAACTTTCTATGAGTTATGACTATAGTTAAAGGCATCATAATGAACATTAATAATAGTAAGCTGGCTAATGTTTTTTAAAGAATCAAAAGCTAAGATTAAACATTACTCTGAACCATGATAAATCATTTTCCAATGCTACTAAAAATAGAAATTTGTTTACACTTTTCTCAAATGGCCTAAACATTATTCAACCGTACGTAAACAATTATATGTGAACGCTGCTTATCTAAACCGCTCACCGAGAACTCTGCTTACTAGGGTAAAAATGTTAATGAAGACATTGTTTACAAATCAATTATAGTTCGATCAGCTTTGTCTTTTAATAAATGTTAAATATATGCTAAACAAATCGTGTGACACGTTCAAACTGTAATTTGATTGACATTAAAAAAAAATCCTTAACACATTTGTCACGACCAAATATGTAACAGTAGTATATAGATAAAAAAATATCGTTAATTTATTTTCCTCATATGCGCATTTCGACAACTTATGTCTCATCAGTGCAAATCAAACCAAACATTTGGAAGTCCATTAACCGAAAAACGTGATAAAGCTGACAGAGAACAAATAACCAACGAAAAAGCAAAATTCAGCTAAGGACAGAGCTATGCACGAGGGAGATAAAATTTCCTTAAAATTGGATATTGCAAATTTTAAAATGAAATCGGTTATCGGGCCAGAACAAAATTCAAATGTTTATATTTAATCTGCACTGAAAAGACATAAATAGTTGAAATAGTCATATGCAAAAACTAAATTTACAGTCATTTCGGTATTTAGTTACTAGTATTAGATCACTCTCGTTGGAACAACGGCAGTAGAATACCGAAGGAACAAAGGAGGGAAATCCACAAAAATCGAAGTCCAAAGACATGGCTTAAACGATAACACAGAAAACAATGGCGTCAGACACAAAACAATGACGTTAGACAGACACAAAGCACAGAAATAGAAATCACAACATTCAAAACAAAGGCACTCACAGTGTGAACTCCAGTGAAACTGAAAGTGACATCAGGTGCTCCGGAAGGGTAAGAATGTCCTGCTCTGTTAACAGCACCCGTCACACTGTGAGTGAGTCGATCCAGGAAAATGTCAAAGTCGGTAGTCAAATCCGGGAAGACGTGAATCTAGCTGAAAATGTCCACTCTCATTTGAGATACTGACACGGACACGTCATATCTCTCAATGTTGTCATGGTGACGGCCATGGAATTTCTTGAGGGATGAAATTAAATCTTCATAGGCTGGAGAGGTAGGTATTTTGCTGCTAAGAAAGGGAAAGTTCACTATTGGGAAATGTTAGAATGTTGCAATTGTTTTGCCATATTGAAGGTTTATAATATTTAACCCGCTTGTCTGTATCCTACAATTGTTTAAGTATATTGATGGACTCAAATTTATCCCCTCGTTTCGGTATGCCTCACTTGTTTTTGTGTATTGAAGGACTATGATTTTTTTTCCACTTTTGACAGTATGCTTCACTTGTTTTTGTGTATTAAAGGACTATGATTTTGCCCACTCTTGTCGGTAAACTTCACTTGTTTTTGTGTATTGAAGGATTATAATTTTGCCCACTCTGGTCAGTATGTGTCACGTTTTTGTGTTTTGAAGGAATATAATTTTGCCCACTCTTGTCGGTATGCTATACTTGTTTTTTGTGTATTGAAGGACTTTTGATTTTTCCACTCTAGTCGGTACGCTTCGCTTGTTTTTATGTATTTTAAAACTATGATTTTTCCCACTCCTGTCGGTATGCTTCACTTGAATTTGTGTATTTAAGGGCTATAGTTTGCCCACTCTTGTCGGTAAGCTACACTTATTTTCGTGTATCGAGGGACTATGATTTTGCCCACTCGGTAAGCCACACTTGTTTTGTCATATTGATTGACTATGATTGTAATAAAGTTTGTCAGTGTGTTACAATTGTTCATATTGTAACCGTTATTTAAAAAAAATGTAAATTCTTGTTACTTAGTTTTCAAAGTCAGTCTTTGTGAAAGACAATGTCAATAAAGACATTGTTTACACATTAGAAATTAGTCTTTTATCCAATACACGTTAGAAGTTGTTTCATAAAGGATATCGGAATTATAGTAACTCTAACTCTAATCTGATTAACATACGTAACACATCAGTCATCTATCATGTACATAACAGTCGTCTTTAAGCCACACTACCATTGTATATCAGGGATAATTATATTTTAAACAAGCCCAATAGTCAGACTAGTCTGGCATGAAAAATATAGAAATTTACTGCTTTTATCAAAATTCTAACCCCTTAAAAATGCTGGGGCTTCATTCCGTGTATTCTGTTGATGAGAGTTTACTCCTTGAAACACGTGTACAGCATAATGAAATTTACTGTTTTTTAATGCAACTTCGGTATTTTTGTATTTTAAGCAATAAATGAGTTTGTTTTTAAGAAACTTCCTGTGCCGTTGTGAGTAGCAGTACCATTTATTAACTTCATTTTGACATTCATACAAAAATGTTCTGAAAAACAAACTACTAAAGTTACTGTAAATTTAATTTCTGCATATGTCCATTTCGACAACTGATGTCTCTTCAGTGCAGATCAATTAAAACATTTGGAAATCCATATACCGAAATATTTGTTAAAGCTTAAAGAGAACAAATTACCAATAGGTTCTAAAAAGGAAAGCAAAAATGACTATGCGAAAGGGAGGTACTCCTTAGGTTTTAACAAAATCGTCTTAAATTTGGATATTGCAATTTTTTTCAAATAAAATCGGTTTACGTGCCAGCACCGAAGTACTGGCTACTGGGTTGGTAAATACCCTCGGGGTCTAACAGTCCACAAGCAGTTGCATCGGCCCAGTGGTAACAAATAACAAAGGATTCTAACTAATGCAACTGCCATGATAGTTGTATCAGCTTTGGAAATGTAATCTTTTTATCCAATGCCTACTATAAGTTGTTATAGGTGTGCCATAATCAAACTATAATCTGATTAAAATAAAAAATTGTCACGATCGTATACAATGTATATAACAGAAGTCTGGAGATAACAGTACCATGGTATAAATAACAAAATACCGAAGTTACTGATAATTTAGTTTCTGCATATGCGCATTTCGACAACGTATGTCTCATCAGTGCAGGTATATTCAGGGACTGTTTTAACATTATTCAATAACTGAAATAGCACAAATTATACAAACTTTCTCATTATACATAGTTATATAATTAACCTTATTAATCAAGGCTTCATACGACCATTAAAAAAGTTCTTGAACAGATATCAATCCCTTGTGGAAAAAATGAAGTTTCGGTTCGAACTCTGATTCAAGATCCCTTTTTACTTAGTACTGGGATGATCATTTCTTTGAACTGTCTACGGCCTTTCAATATCAGTTGGTGTTGCTACCGGGCGCTACCGCAATGGAAAGGGGAGCTTTGGCATGCCATAAAAATTGATAATTGTGGAATAATAATTACGTTCCCCACGCGAAGTTTGGGAGAGATATTGTGTTTGCTCCGTTTCTTTTTATTATTATTATTTTTCTTCGTCTTTCTTTCTTCCGCTCAATATTATGTCCCCCAAATGAAGTTTGGGAGACATATTGTGTTTGCTCCGTTTCTTTTTATTATTATGTCGCCCCAGACGAATGTCGGGGCGACATTTTGTTATTGTTCTGATTCTTCTTTTTCTTATTCTTTGTTATTACTAGAAGATACCCTTGGATGAGGGTTACGAATGGAGCAATATAGAAATTTTAGACAGAGCTATATTTACTGGAATCATTTGCAAAATAAAAAAAAAGGTTGAAAAACATGATTGAGAACTATTTAATATAATAGTATTTTAAATCGTGAGAAATGTTTGACGTTCATGTGATACTTGTATTTTACAATTATGGTCTTTTGTAGAGGTCTTTTTAAACCGATATGGAGCGTCAGTCAATATAATTGATATTTAGTGGTCTACTTAAACCAATATCGACCGATACAAAAGACCTTAATTGTTTTATTATATAATTACAAAGAAAATATATCTTAAAAATATATTATTAAGATATAATATATCTGTTAAATATATATATATTTGTTAAATATATCTGTAAAAATAATATATCTGTTAAAATAAAATTCATTAACGACTTCACAAAAGTTGAAAATTTTTGATCAAAAACAAAATTCAAGAGAACCAACTTTTAATTTGTGCAAATTAGACAAAAGTTTGCTAATCGAAGACTTATTTGCCTTTTTTTGGAATTTCGGTAATATTTGATTTCCAATGACACTTTCTGACATCGACGTTGTGCATAATGTACCGATTCAGAAATTCCGTATTCGCGAAATATGTCTTGACCAATCAGCAAAGTCGTGAACAATTACAATCCCAGAATGCTGTAGAATTCTTAATTAGTCCATTGTGCACTGTGCTTTGTGACTGACAGTGTATATGTTCATTGTAAGTGGTAAAGGGTTATTTTTGTGGATCGTGATTTTCATTTCCAGGGTTTCAGTGATTGATTAATGTCCTTATTTCACTCAGTTTCGTGCATGCAAGCCAAATTCTTACTTTTCATTCATCGACTTTTATATTTCTTTTTTTAGACCTTCATTCTTGACGTAACATTATCTACATAGGATATATAATCCAAAATGCTAATAACAACAGATATGACACACATGCATACCGTGAAAATGTCATCTACGTCAAGAACGTATATGTAGATCTAAATTTCCGTCTTTGTCTACATCAAGTGTATGATTTTGTGTCAACAATTAACCATATCACAGGTACATGTACATGTATTTTCATCATTTATTGTACAAAAATTAATGAATGAAAGTCTCGGCCTACTGATCCCAAATCCTTGATGTGAATAGGCCGCCCGGTCAAGAGAACCGATTGTAAGTTTGAAAACTTTGACAAAATAAACAAAAAATTACTTTCTTAAAGATTGGGCTGACCGATTTTTTACTGCTGCTCACTGCTTGTATCTTTATCTTCGTCAATGATAAATCACCCATCTGTAGCGCTAAATGATATTTTTTGTTTTTGTCTGTGTCAGTTTTTTACTTCCTGTTGAGTTCCCGACTGCATAATTTCGGATCGATGACAGAAACCGCGATTCCGTGATTAATTAATTAGGTTAATTAGCTAAGTACAGGCATAATTGCATATATGGTAATGAAATGGTAAAATGGCACAACAATCCCAGCTTCTGGATGTATGAAGCTTAGTCGTAGTATTTGTTGTTTCTGCAGCAACCTGGCTAACAAAAAACGTCTCATTAATTTAGTAGTATAGATTGTTCTTCCACACATTCTTGTCCGGACTATTTTGTGAGAACGGTGTGATGTAATTAAATGAAACTTGGCAGGAAGTTAGATCACCATAACGCGGAGTGCAGGCTACGAAAAATATTTTCAAAATGTCCGCCATTTCCAAGATGGCCGCCAAAATACGTCAAAATTTTAACGTCGTCGGATTTCAACGAAAATTTATTTCTAGATTTTGACGCTGCGAACAAGATGGAAGTATCGAATTGACTGCCAGAGGCGATATTAGCTATTGCTTGCAATTGCAAATCTAGTCATTTTTCTTCTTCTTTCTTTCTTTCTTCCTTTCAATTCTTGTCCATCCCATATCTCCGCTACCTTTTGACCGATCTTCACGAAGCTTCACAGCAACGATTGCCTCTATGAGTAGATGTGCACGCAGCTTCAAGAATTTTCAAAATGGCCGCCGTTGCCATGGAAACGGAAAAAAGGCGGGAAAATTAAAGTGCTCAGAATTGGATGAAATTTTACAGGAAGGTTTCCTAGCATGTGTATAAATGATTTTCAGCCTCACAATTTTCGAAATGGCTAACGTTGCCATGGAAACTGAAAAAAGGTGGGAAAATTCAAAGTGCTCAAAATTGGATGAAATTTTACAGGTAAGTTGCCTAGCATGTGTTCAAATTATTTTCATCCTCAGAATTTTCAAAAGGGCTTCCGTTGCCATGAAAGGAAAAAAGGCGGGAAAATTCAAAGTGCTCGAAATGGGATGAAATTTTACAGGTAGGTTGCCTGGGCCTGGCATGTGTACAAATGATTTTAGCCTCAGATTTTTCAAAATGATTACCGTTGCCATTGAAACTTAA
>MJUU01006763.1:0-19772 GCA_002080025.1 Modiolus philippinarum | reverse complement strand
CGGGAAAATTAAAGTGTTCAGAATTGGATGAAATTTTACAGGAAGGTTTCCTAGCATGTGTATAAATGATTTTCAGCCTCACAATTTTCGAAATGACTGCCGTTGCCATGGAAACTGAAAAAAGGTGGGAAAATTCAAAGTGCTCAAAATTGGATGAAATTTTACAGGAAAGTTGCCTAGCATGTGTTCAAATTATTTTCATCTTCAGAATTTTCAAAAGGGCTTCCGTTGTCATGAAAGGAAAAAAGGTGGGAAAATTCAAAGTCTCGAAATGGGATGAAATTTTACAGGTAGGTTGCCTGGCATGTGTACAAATGATTTTAGCCTCAGATTTTTCAAAATGATTACCGTTGCCATTGAAACTTAAAAAATATTGGAAAATGAGAGGTGCTAAGAATAGGATGCACAATGTTCGTTTGGGGGACATCTGTAACGCTCTGTTTTACAATAATAAATATTTTCTACCGGGCAGGTATTTAAATTTCGCCAAATGATCTTTTTTCCTGCATGCGAAATATAAACCTTCCCCTTGTTCATTGTACTGACCTTAAGATATGGACTTTACAATGTTCATTACTCCATATCATCCATTTTGTCGTTATGTTTCGCTTGTTTTGCCTCATTGATTGCCTATTTAAAAACCGTTTAGTTAAAATATGTCAGTTCTTGTCAATAAATTTTCAAGACATTCAGGTAGTGTTGATGACAGCGATTCTGAAACATTGCTGGAGCTTTGTTTATATCTAGAAATGGTCAGCAATGAATTCTATTCAACCTGGTAGTATGTGTAGTCTTTAACTTGCTATAAGGTATGGGCAAAGCCTATTGTAGAAGACCTCATGATGAAAAACAACAATAAAAGCGTTATTCTCTTGTTTTTCATGTATTTGTAAAGACAATGTCTTTTTGCATTCACTGCGTATTTTTTCATTGTTCATTCAAATTCAATCTTTAAAGGACAAAACGTCGATAGGCATTCACTTATTCACTTATGGTTGGATCAGTTTTAGAAATGTAGTCGTTTATCCAATATGCGTTAGTAGATATATATGTAAAAAATTGTGTTAGTGTAAAACTACAGGATTAATGTTACATGTTCTAACTCTAATCTCTCTGATTTACATAAAACAATCCGTTATACATTAGTAACGATCAATTATATAAAATGTAACATTGTCTACAGACCACAATACCATGATATACCAGCTACCAAAACAACATATTAAAACTGATACAAATGTAGAAAAAAATTACCAAATAACTAAATATCGAAGTAACTGTGAATTTAGGTTCTGCATATGCGCATTTCGACAACCTATGTCTCTTCAGTGCAGATAACATCAAAACGTTTGGAAGACCATCAAATCAAAAGATGTCTAAAAACTGAGAGAGAACAAATAACCAATATGATCTAAATGTAAACCCAAAATCAGCTTAGGACAGAGATTTGTATGAAGGAGATACTCCTTAGTTTTAAACAAATTTTTGTAAAAGGAGGAGGTATGGTAAGCCCACTTTTTTGGCCCCTCATTTTCGAAAATACAAAGTCTTGTAAATGAAACAATTATCACTCTTAAGATGTTCATAAGACATTAGTCTGTCAGATATCAGTAATCATATTTTTCAATGCTGTCTCCTTTTTTCTTAATAGGCTCTCAAAATTAAATTTGCCTCATTTTGACGTCTTCTACTTAATATTTAGATATGAGCAACAGCCTTAACAAAAAAGATCTTTTGCTTCGAGATGTATTTTCAAAATATAGTGATGTGGTTAAAATATATCTTTTTGGGTACGGTTGTTGCTCACATTTGATTTTTATGAAAACTTCATACATAATTGCCGTATTTGGTTAATTTCCCCAAAATATGGCATGTTTATGACGTCATGACTGACTTTTCTGTATAAAAGTGTCTTAATTATATTACTTTAATCATTTGGCAAATAAATCAGTGAATCTTTGTAGAGATTGAATGATTTATATATTTTTTTCAATTTTAGGGGCCAATTTCCTATTGCTGATCATACCTCCTCCTTTAGATATTACAAGTTTCAATACAATCGGTTTTCTGGTCAGCACCGAAGTACTTACTACGGGGTTGGTGAATACCCTCGGGGACTAACAGTCCACCAGAATAGACATCGGCCCAGTGGTAATAAATAACAAAATACCGAAGTTACTGTTAATTTATTTTCTGCATATGCACATTTCGAAAACTTATGTCTCATCAGTGCAGATCAAACCAAATTATTTGGAAGTCCATTAACCGAGAAACGTGTCAAAACTGATCGAGAACAAATAACCAAAAGGATCTAAATAGAAAAGCCAAAATTGAGGTAAGGACAGAACAATGCATGAGATACTCCTTAGATTTTAACAAAATTTTGTAAAATTTATATATTACAAGTTTCAACACAATCGCTTTATATATAAGTAAAAAAATTTTGCGAGGGGGTAATTTTTGTTTATTTTGCGTTTCGGTTTTTACGCGAATATAATCACCACGCGAATACTTTTAATTTCTAACATTTTACAATCAAATTTCAAAGAACCGCGAAAATTATAACCACGCTAAAGGTTCGGGTATGACACTTCGCGAAAATAACCACGTTTACAGAAATTAAGAAACCCTCTGTAGTATGATAGATTAAATAATGACATTTAGCTAAAATTGTTGCTTGCATAAATCACTCTAACCGATTCTCAACGCACTTTGCCTATTGCTGAAGGATCATTAATGTATAACCTCCAAGATTTGACAAAATTGTACACAAAAAAATACCGATGTTACATAAAAACCAGTAAATTTCGTTATGCTGTACACGTGATTCAAGGAATAATCTCACATCAGCAGCATTAAAATCAAATAATATGGAAAGTGACAATCCAATAGTTGTGAAAAAAAGAAGTACTCATTTTCAAAATTATCAAAAGAAGAACCAAATCCGGCACCAAGGACATTTATCGAGTGCCATAGATGGAATGAAGCCTCAGTATTTTTAAGTGGTTAGAATTTATGGCAGACAAGTCTGACTTTTGGGCTGGTGAATACCGCCGGAACCTTGTGGTCCACCAGCAGTGGCATCGGCCCAACATATTATTCCGTGATTTTATGAGTTACGTTCCATTTTAAAAGATGTGTAAGAATTGTATGGATTTTTTTTAAATCCTGTATCCGTGCTAACAACTATACTTCTGTGAACTTGCTGAAAAAGTTAAGATGGACAAAAAAAAAAAAAAAAAAAAAAAAAAAAAAAAAAAAAAAAAATACACATTTTTCTTCGAGCCTAGCAATACGATTAAAAGAAAATTATTACGTAATGACTGTTACATATGTGAAACAGATCATAAGTTTGCTATAAGTCATTTGAAAATGGTTCCGTACTTTAATGGCTATTATTTACTTGTGTAAATTTACAGAGGGTAAGAACCTAGTTCGACATTAAATTGTGGAGTTGAAAACCTTGAGATTTTCTACCTTTTGCCATAAGTTTGTGAGAAAATTTAAAAAAAGCATGAGAGATATAAAAACTTTTATTCTGATTTGTAACTATCCTAGACTTTGCAATAGGATGGGATGCAATGAGACCTTTTTATGGTCAAATTTGATTTTTTACAAAAGAATATACGGGCCACGTGATTTTAATAGCATTTTCCTTAGAATAAATATGTATTGCTATAACAACAGAAACACCATTCATAAATATTTGAATTGAGGGAAGCTTTGTTTAAAACCAAAGGGTATCTCTCTCTTGCATAGCTCTGTCTTAAGCTGATTTTGCCTTTTCTATGTACATCCTGTTACGCCGATTTCAATTTTTGGATTTTGAATTGTTATGATTTCATCTTAAGTGAAACGACACAAGCTGTCGAAACAACGGCAGTAGAATACCGCAGGAACAAAAGAGTATAATTTACAAAAATCGAAGTCAAAAGACATGCCAAAAAACAAGGTTATAGACAATAATGACGTTAGACACAGAAAAAAATGACGTTAGACAAATACAAAGCTCAGTAATATAAATAACAACATTCAAAACAAAGACACTCACAGTGTGAACTTCAGTGAAACTGAGTGTGACATCCAGTGCTCATATGCAAAATGGCCATATGCAAAGCAAAATTCTTAGTAACATTGGTATTTTGTTATTTGATATTATGATGCTAATGTACATGTGTATGTAATAAATAATTCACATAATACTCATTTTTAGGGAAAATTAAAACGTTTTAATTTAATTTAATTTAATTTAGCAATTTCATACTAGTACGTATTTAAATATTTTTGTTTCAATTTGAAAAATATAACATGTTACTAGGCGAAAATTATATGATTTCATTTGAATAAGCTTTGTTTTTGTATCCACTTACACTTTATTATAAGTTCTATTAAGATTTCACAACTGAATCGCGTAAAAAGCCATGTCTATACCAGTTTAATTTTCAAATATTTTAGCGCATGGCTTGCCGAGAGCGTAGAAATATCATTGCTCATGATATACGCTGTTTATTGAATGATTCCAGGGAGATTTTGGACCAAAACATAATCCCCTTTTCTGCTGAAACTAAATAAATGTGTCTTTTCAGTGTAATGTCATCAGGCATGGTCGTCTTTTATCATGGCGTCACAAGTGTAAAGTCGGAAAACGGGAAATATATTTGACGTCATAATAATATTTCAATACATCGGCAAACGAATACAGAGGCAAGAAAAGGAAAGGGGAAATTCTAAAATCATAAACCCAACATCACTGCAACTCCCAGCAAGAAGAATTTAGACAGTATGACAAAGACAAAACAAATAAACAAAAATGAACAAGAACGCCACAAAACTAAAGCACTAGCAGTGTTAACCTCTATAAAAACTGAGGTATCATCAGGTGCTCCTTTTAAGGGTAAGCATGATCTGCTCCCTCTACAGAGGAGACACATATTTCTCACACCAGTAAACGTGAAAATAGGAAAAAAATACCACAACTATCATCACAATTCAACTGCCTGGTGTGGACAGGCCATTTGCCCTCGAATTAAGCGTCATGTTTCCATCTGAACAGTTTTGAATGAAGCGATAGTATCTTAATTATATCCTGTTTTCTAAGAAATACAAAAAAATACCGAAGTTGCATAAAAAACAGTGAATTTCGTTATGCTGTACACGTGTTTCAAAGAGTAATCTCTCATCAGCAGCATTAAAATCAAATAATTGGAAAGCCATAATCCAAAAGTTGTAATAGAAGAAGTACTCATTGCCAAATAAATCGAAATAGAAAGCCAAATCCAGTACCAAGGACATCTACCGAGTGCCATACACGGAATGAAGCCTCTAAGAAGTAAGGAATTCCTGTTTCACTCCAAGAGAAGAATCAATTGATGAGAATTATGAACTCACTACCATCAACATTTCAAATATATTTGTATAGCCCCCCCCCAAAAAAAAAAATGAAAATAAATTAAAATTCTGTAAGGACACATCAGTTTCAGCCTACGGAGTGTACATTTCACAATTGATTCTTTACTTTCGAGCGTGTAGTTTGTACAGTGATTTTTTGAACGGAGCAAAAACAATGTCCCAAAAGTTGCGTTGTCAGGGATTTGTTCAATCTATGTTAATTTCACCCCTTAAGAAATTCTATGACCGTCACCATTGAAAGATATGACGTGTCAGTATCCCAAATAAAAATTGACATTTTTAGCTAGATTCACGACTTTCCGGATTTGACTACCGATTTTGACATTTTCCTAGATTGAGTCACTTACAGTGTGACGGGTGATTTTTACATTCTTACCATTCCGGAGCACCTGATTTCACTTACAGTTTCACTAGAGTTCACACTATGAGTGCCTTTGTTTTCAATGTTGGGATTTCTATTTCTATGCTTCGTATCTGTCTAACATCATTGTTTTCTGTGTCCTCGTTTTTGCCATGTCTTTCGAACTTTTATTAAATTCCACTCCTTTGTTCCATCGGTATACTACTGCCATTGTTTCAATCATTTCATATACATATACTTCACGAATAGTATCTAAACTTTTCAATCTTAAACGTGTATTACAAACCTTACCACCGAGGACCTCAAGTCCTACACCTACTTCAGCTTCGTACCTGGATCTTTTTATTGTATATTGACGAAGATGGACGTTTGAAATCTAAGCTATATGACAAGCGTGATGATTTTAATTTCCGAATTGAGAATTTTACCTTTCTTAGCAGCAATATACCTACCTCTCCAGCCTATGGAATGTACATTTCAGAGTTGATTCGTTACTGTCAAAGTTGTACAGTGAATATTTGAATAGAGCAAACACTGTCCCAAAAGCTGCTTAGTTAGGGATTTGTTCAACCTATGTAAATTTCGTCCATCAAGAAATTCTATAGCCGTCACCATAATATCATTGAAAGATATGACGTGTCAGTATCCCAAATAAAAATGGATATTTTCAGCTAGAATCACGTCTTCCCGGATTTGACTACCGATTTTGACATTTTCCTGGATTGACTCAATCACAGTGTGACCGGTGCCGCTAGCGGAGCAGGACATCCTCACCCTTCTGGAGCACCTGATATCACTCTCAGTTTCACTGGAGTTCAAACTGTGAGTGCCTTTGTTGTGAATCTTGTGATTTCTGTTTCTGTGCTTTGTATCTGTCTAACGTCATTGTTTTTTGTGTTTAACGTCATTGTATTCTGTGTCTAACGTCATTGTTTTCTGTATCTAACGTCATTGTCTAAGGTCATTGTTTTCTGTGTCTAACGTCATTGTTTTCCGTATTCTCGTTTTGGCCATGTCTTTGGACTTCGAGTTTTGTAAATTCCACTCCTGTGTTCCTACGTTATTCTACTGCCGTTGTTTCCTTATAGTATAAAAAAGCCATACGAATAAAACCCAAAACAGATAGACTACTAACTCAATGACCACAATCTTGAAAAGGATAAAGGGGACAAAAAGTAATTTTGAAAGATGGGTCACTGCTAAACTGCCAGCTTGACAAGCATGTTTGCGACATGTTACTTCACACAAAGGTGATGCATGAATGGTGTCCATGATATTCTCGGAGGGAGTTGTATCTCATGCCAAAATACTAGACCCGAGTGTTAGTTTTCTGTTTTTCTCTGTAACCTGACATTAGTTGTCAATTATTAAATTTAAATGGATTTAATCATGCCCTTTATATCATATTGTTCAGGAATATTTAAAGACAAAAGGCATCACTTATACAAAATATATGCTTTGTTAACACGTAAACGGAGAGAATGACAAACATTTTTTTTTTTGTTTTTTCGTGTTATTCAATAAAGGTTCAAATAAAATTTTAATGGGTTATGCTATAATCATTTCATATATGTTACATAATGTAAGTGATGTATAGAAGATCATACATGATAAAACTAAGTGTTACATAGATTCACAGAGCTGATGGACTTTCCGTTAATTATATGTAGCAATTAACGTAATGAATAAAACATAATTCGTAATGGAAATTCATCAAATGAATAACTAGACAACAAATTGAGGACATTTTCAAACAATAGCAGTGTCTGTGTGCAGTAAGCATAACATAGAAACAATGCATAGAATATTAAGACAAGCAATGGAATGAGAAGCAATAATGAGAAACACTACAAGTTGTGTTAGATATCTAGGTGAAGCTAAAAAACATATACAATTTCACTGCATTTTTCCACAACATAGATAACCCAAAACAACGGCAGTAGAATACCGAAAGAACAAAACAAAAGATCATATAAATCAAATTCAAGAGACAAGGCAAAAGTAAAAACACCAAAAGATGGAAGACCAAAGACACTACATGCCCACAAGACACGTACAAATACAATACAAAAAACAAAAACAGAAAACTAAAGCACTAACAGTGTGAACTCTAAAAAAAAAAAAAAAAAACAAACAAACAAAAAAAACAGAGCAATTGAGCATCAGCATATATATAACGATGATTTTGATGTGCTCGGAGTGTTTGTTCCTTTGCTTGGTTTGTAACATTTATTTGAATATACTTTGTCTCATGTGGAATTACTCCACATCCTTTCTCCACATCCTTTCTCCACATCCTTTCACTAGATATCTATGAATAAAGCACTGTTCGATAACAAGCAATGAATTTTGCTAAAAAATGTGCTAGGGGGCGTCTTGAACTTTCTATGAGTTATGACCAAAGCTCATAGTGGTAGGCCTCATTATGACTTAAAACAGATCAAAAACATTAATAATAGAAATCTGGGTAATGTTAAAGTAAAGATGAATTTTGAAATATTAAAAACCAAAATTAAACATTACTCTGAATCTGAATAAAACATTATCAAATGTTACTTAGAATAGAAATTTGTTTACATTTTTTTCAACTGGCCTTCACATTATTCAACCAGACTAAACCAATTATACATGTCCGTGAACTCTGCTTTTCTAAACCGTTCGCTCAGAACTCTGCCCACTAGGGTTAAGATGTTAATGAAGACATTGTTGATAAACCAATGATAGTTGGATCAGCTTTGTCTTTTGATAAATGTTAAATAAAGGCTAAAAAATCATGTGACACGTTCAAACTGTAAACTGATTAACATAAAAAAAGTCCATAAGACATTTGTCACGGTCAAATATATAACAGTAGTCTGTAAATGACAATACACAGGGGCTATTTTTACCCAATTTAATACTTGATTGAATTGCTTAGTGTGGTTATAGGGCTTCGAAGAATAAATTTTTGACATTTACATATGCAAAGATATAAATAGCTGATTTTTAAATTTGTAACATGGTTAGAGAAGCAATTTAAGGAGTCTGTAGGGTATTATTTTCCTATTACAGAATTTTGTGATTTTTTTGTGTAGAGACATAGTTGTATTATTGTTCGAAATGTAAAATAAAATTTAGGGGTCACCGTGCATTAAAGCGCAAAAACTGAAATTGAAAATTTCCGGATTTTACATAGAAATGATAGGGAAAATGATTATATGAGGGCACAGCTTGAAAAGACTATAATAATTTTCTTTCATACTTTGCATGCGTTTTGAAATTCTAATATAGTTTACATATAGGAGAATAGGAGAGAGAGATTGCGAAATATTTATTTCTCTAGTTATATTTCTGTAAAATTCTTTCATCAATGATTCCCTTTGCATAATTTCTGTGTTTCCGTAAATCCAGCAACAGAATTTGCTCATGTGTTTTAGTTCACTTTTTGGTAATGGAAATACCGTAAAAGAGATAAGGAATAAAAATTTTAAATACTTTGGAACTTTCTGTACATTTTAAATAACTAATTTGTTAAAGTTCTTAATGAATGAAGCTTAAATAAACAAGTATTAGACAAAAGAGGCGGAATAATACCACTGAGACTCCTTAATTGGCTTTGTGGAAGGGTATGACATTTACCAATCAGCCAACTAAAGATACTAATAAGTCAATCACCAATCATTTTATTCAACCTTGCTGTAAGACGGGTGCCACTCCAGATCAGAAAATGATTACCGTTTCACTTGGTTTACCATATTGATGAACTATGCTTTAGATGGTTGAAGGTCTATGATTTTGAACCCGCTTGTATGTATCCTACTATTATACCGTATGCCCTACTTGAGCCCACTGAAGGACTATAATTTTGCCCACTCGTGTCGGCAGGCTTCACTTGTTTTTGTGTTGAAGGACTATAATTTTGCCAACTCTTGTCGGTATGCTTCAATATTGACAAGATACTCTGCTTGCATCCGTTAAATTAGCTTTGAGATCTAGTGACCTGAAAATTTTAAATAATTACTGGCCTATCACTAATACTGCCGATGTCTACTGAAATATAGGATAATTCTTGACCAAATCTTTCGGGAAGTTTTGAGTTTGATTTTTCTTCCGTAGTGCAACAGTGTTTTACCAGCAGACCAGGCTCATTTAGCTAGCCGGCAGATTAGCGGCGAGCACCCCTTGAACCATCTTTCAAAATTACGTATTGTCATATTCTCTCCTATCAGGATTGTTGTCATGGAGTTAGAAGTTTACCTGTATTAGATTTTATTCGTATGTTTACTAAACTATAGGGAAACGGGACAAGATAAAGGGGAGGTTTTGGTACCCATAAACAAGTTTAACCCTACCACTGGCTTTTGCTAGTGCCGGTACCAAGTCCGGCTGTCCCGAGTTCCTATCGTTGTTTATACTATGGGAACAAACTGTGCGCCGCTTTTAGCTGACCTTTTCCTTTACTCGTACGAGGCCAAGTTTTTACAAGGGCTTATTCAAAGAAAACAAAACATTTAACCCAGTCCTTTAATTTCACCTCCCACTACATAGATGATTTTCTTTCTCTTAATAATCCTAAATTCAAGGAGTATTTGCATGAGATCTTTCAAATTTGAGCTTGAAATTAAAACAACTGAAACACCTACTTCAGCTTCGTACCTAGATCTTTTATTGTATATTGACGAAGATGGACGTTTGAAATCTAAGCTATATGACAAGCGTGATGATTTTAATTTACCAATTGTGAACTTTCCCTTTCTTAGCAGCAATATACCTACCTCTCCAGCCTAGGGAGTGTACATTTCACAGTTGATTCGTTACTGTCGAGCGTGTAGTTTGTACAGTGATTTTTTTTAACAGAGCAAAAACACTGTCCCAAAAGCTGCTTAGTCAGGGATTTGTTCAACCTATGTTAATTTCACTCTCAAGAAATTCTTGAAAGATATGACGTGTCAGTATCCCAAATGAAAGTGGACATTTTCAGCTAGATTCACGTCTTCCCGGATTTGACTACCGACTTTGACATTTTCCCGAATTTAATCACTCACAGTGTGACGGGTGCTGTTAATAGAGCAGGACATGCAAACCCTTCCGGACCACCTGATGTCGCTCTCGGTTCTAATGGTAGTTCACACTGTGAGTGCTTAAGTTTTTGTGTTGTCTTGTTTAATTTAAAATTTGTCTTCGTTAGTTATGTTTGTGTTACCGATCTGTCCTTGTCCGTTTGAATACTTCAGTGATTACAGAATCTTTTCAAATTTTAACTTGGTACTGTTTTAGGGTTAGAAAAGTAACACATACCATGGTTTTTAATTGGTTTTGTCAGAGAGTTAGCAAATGACATTAGCCAATCAGCTACCTAACAGATGTCTCACAAATATATATATGCCTTACTGACAGTGTGACGGGTGTTGTTAACAGGGCAGGACATGCTTACCCTTCCGGAGCACCTGTGTCACTCTCAGTTTCACTGAAGTTCACACTGTGAGTGCCTTTGTTTTGAATGTTGTAATTTCTGTTTCTGTGCTTTGTATCTGTCTAACGTCATTATTTTTGTGTCTTACGTCATTGTTTTCTGTGTTCTCGTTTTGGCCGTGTCTTTGGACTTCGATTTTTTGTCAATTTAACTCCTTTGTTCCTTCGGTATTCTACTGCCGTTGTTACGTTTGTCTTTTTGTGTTTTTCCTGTGTAGTTCCCTAGCAGATTGTGGCATGAAATTATAATTTTCAGCCATTGTAGGTGTTTCCCGTTGTCCCTTTTATTTCATTCACTAGTTTTTCCTATAATTTAGCCCACTCTTTACTAGTTTTTGTGTATTGAATGACTATAATTTCGCCCACTCTTGTCGGCATGCTTCACTAGTTTTTGTGTATTGAAGGACTATAATTTTGCCCACTCTTATCGGTACATTTGTATGCTTCACTTGTTTTTGTGTATTGAAGGACTATAATTTTACCCACTCTGTACTAGTTTTTGTGTTTTGAAGGACTATAATTTTGCCCAGTCTTGTCGGTATACTTCACTTGATTTTGTGTATTGAAGGACTTTGATTTTGCCCACTCTTATAGATATGCTTGACTAGTTTTTGTGTATTGAAGGACTATAATTTTGCCTACCATTACCGTTTTGCTTGTCTTTTTTGTGTATTGAATGACTGTAATTTTGCAACATCTTGTAGGTAGGCTACACTTGTTTTATCATATTAATTGACTATGATTGTTATAAAGATAAAATATTGTGATCGTCTCCTATTACTCCTTTTGTCGGGCAATGGATGACAACGATTGTACAAACACTTTGCCATTTAACTGACTGTATGTTTGTTGACGATCCCGCTTCAATGGAATAATGTGTAAAAAAGACATTGATGTAGCATTTGTCAACATCTAGCAACGAATTTTGCACAAACCGGTGATAGGGACCGTCTAGAACTTACTATAGGGTATCAGTAAAGCTGATTGTTGAAGGCCTCATGGTGACTTCAACATAATGAACAACAATAAAAGCGTTGTTCCATTGCTTAGTTCCATTTATTTGTAGAGATTTTGTCTCATTTGCGTTTACAATGTACTCAATATACCTACATTGTTAATGATTGTATTTTACACTTGTATTTAATACAATATGTTAATTCTTGTTACTTAGTTTTCAAAGTCAGTCTTTGTGAAAGAAAATGTAGTTTTCAAAGTCAGTCTTTATGAAAGAAAATGTACTTTTCAAAGTCAGTCTTTGTGAAAGAAAATGTCAATAAAGACATTGCTTACACATTAGAAATGAGTCTTTTATCCAATATACGTTAGAATTTGTTTTATAAAGGTTACAGGAATCATGTAACATCTAACGGTAATCTGATTTACATACCTAACACATCAGTCAACTATCATGTGCATAACAGTCGTCTATAAGCCACAGTACCATTGTATATCAGGGATAATTTATACTTTAAACAATAAATAAGATTGTTATTAAGGCACGTACTGTCCTGTGGTAGCAGTACCCTTAACTAGCTTAATTTTGACATTTATCGAAAACTGTTCCAAATGATTCTAACCAATTCTACTGCCATGATAGTTGTATCAGCTTTTAAAATGTAATCTTTTATCCAATACCTATCATGAGTTGTTACATATAGGCATATTCCATCTGATTAACATGATGTTAACACATTTGTCACGATAACATATATAACAGCAGTCTATTGATAATACAATTGTTTATAAGGAACTGTTTTAACATTATTTGATAATTGAATTAGCACAAATTATACAGCCTTTGTCATTGTACATAGTAATCTAAGTGACCACCTTATCAATCAAGGCTTCAAACAATTCCGTCTCATAGGATGATTAATAAATATCGTCCCTTGTGGAAAAATTTGAAGTTTCGGTCCGAACTCTGATTCAACATTCTGTTTTTACTCAGTACTGTGATGATTATTTCTTTCAACTGACTACGACCTTTCAAAAGCGATTGCTGTTGAGATGCTACCGGACACTCCGCAATGGATTAAGGGGGAGGGGCTGTCATGCGATAAATACGGTTTAACTACAATTTCTTTTGAAATACCTGGACGAAGTCATCGATCAGGACCATTACAGTCGCCATTTTCTGTCGGTGGTTTCCATCT
This sequence comes from Modiolus philippinarum, assembly GCA_002080025.1. Classification (NCBI taxonomy): domain Eukaryota; kingdom Metazoa; phylum Mollusca; class Bivalvia; order Mytilida; family Modiolidae; genus Modiolus; species Modiolus philippinarum. Next base: position 6,398 of record MJUU01006763.1, on the reverse strand, counting down.
GATTTGTGTTTTTTTTGTCTCATGGATTTCTCTTGACAACTCTGTTCAGTAATTTTGTTATTACCCCCATTAGCTATTTACGGTTTGTTATAAATTAATGCCTTTGACAAATTCAATTTAAAAATTTATCTATAGAAAGAAATAAATATGCAACAGTGCCCATAACTATTGAAAAGGAAGGAAATGGGGTAAATGTCAAGAAGACAACATCCCATATCCAGGTTAAAACGACTCAAAACAAAGCATCTAGGGGTCACCGCACGGTCTTCCACACAGTGAGGAACCTCGCACGATATAGCAAGCCCTAAATGGCCAACATATTCCTGACTTGGGACAGGCGCAAAAATTGCGGTGGGGCTAAACTCGTTTTCTTGGATCCAAACCCTCCCCCTATGTGTGATGAATGGCTAAAAATAGATACACAAAAAGACTCACAGTAAAAAACAAACGAGAAAAAAGTCCAACTTATCAAGACGAGTACCCTTACAATGAGGTACATAAAACATGAAGACAATACGCACAGGTACTGCCCGGACAAATGCTCGCAGTTACGTATTTTTTTTCATATTAATCAAAAACTTTTCCAAAAGATAACATCCTAACCGATGCAACTGCCATGATGGTTTCTAAATAAAGTTAAAGCACTTTAAAATAACGATTTCATAACAATTCANATAAATCAATGGAAACAAACCACATCCAATAACCCAAATATCAAGAAACTAAAATTTTATAAGAAGACAAGGACAAGCCAATGGCCAACATATTCCTGACTTGGGACAGGCGCAAAAATTGCGGTGGGGTTAAACTCGTTTTCTTGGATCCAAACCCTCCCCCTATGTGTGGTGAATGGCTAAAAAATAAATACACAAAAAGACTCACAGTAAAAAGCAAACTAGAAAAAAGTCAAACTTATCAAGACGAGTACCCTTACAATGAGGTACATAAAACATGAAGACAATACGCACAGGTACTGCCCGGACAAATGCTCGCAGTTACAAATTTTTTTTTATATTAATCAAAAACTTTTCCAAAAGATAACATCCTAACCGATGCAACTGCCATGATGGTTTCTAAATAAAGTTAAAGCACTTTAAAATAACAATTTCATAACAATTCATCGGGCATGTATTTCCATTTGGTCAAATGAGTTTTGTTCCCTGCATGCGACATAAATACCTTCCCCTTGTTCCTTGTATTGACGTTTCGATTTGGACTTTGCATGTTAATCACTACCGTTCATCTGATTTTAAAGGCGTTGAACGTCATTTTCTTTATCCTAGATAATGGTTTTGATGCACTTATTTTACCATATCGATGGACTTTGAATTTGATCCCTTTTGTCGGTGTGCTTCGCTTGTTTTACCTCATTGATGGACCTTTTTAAAACCGTTTAGTTGAAATATGTCAGTTCTTGTCAATAAGTTTTCAAGACATTTTAGTTGTGTTGATGACAACGATTGTAAGTACATTTTGCAAGTCAATTTTATGTTTGGTAACGATCCCATATCAACGATGCAACATCAATGGGGTAAATGAAGACATTGCTAGAGCTTTGTGTACATAAAGCAGTGGTCAACAATGAATTATGCTCAAAATTGTGCTATGCGGAGACTTTAACCTGCCATTAGGTCTGAGCAAAACCTATTTTAGAAGACCTTATGATTACTTCAACGTTAAGAATATTAATAAAAGCGTTGTTCCTTTGCTTGTTTTTGTCATGTATTTGTAGAAACTTTGTGTCGTGTGTATTTACTTCATATCCTTTCATTGTTTTTTCAAACTCAACCTCTATAGGAGAAATAACTAAATACCGAAGTTACTGTGAATTTAAATTCTGCATATGCGCATTTCGACAACTTATGTCTCTTCAGTGCAGATAAAACCTAAACGTGTGGAAGACCATAAACTCAAAGATGTTTAAAAACTGATAAAGAACAAATAACCGAAATGATCTAAATGTAAAGCCAAAATTAGCTAAGGACAGAGCTTTGCATGAGGGAGATACTCCTTAGTTTTCAACAATATTTACCAAAATTTTGATATTGTAAGGTTCCAAACAGAATCGTATTTCGGGTCAGCACCGAAGTACATATGTACTGACTGGTGAATACCCTCGGAGACTAACAGTCCACCAGAAAACGTTGATAAGGCATTCTTAACATTGTAAAAAAAAAACTAGAACAGCTGTGAGCAAAGCTCAGAAATACATCCCCCGCTCCAACATTTGATTCCAGAAGTAAAAATTCACAAAAAAAAGTCAACTCAAAAAAATTTTTAAATAGCTGGTTTACAAAACTAATATGCACCGAACATTCTGTGATAGTTTCATTGAATTTCACCAAGTGGTCTAGAAGGATTGTCGCCACAAAGTATGTACCCTATAGCAGACAAACGACTACCGAACGGACACCATGATCACAAGCGGGGGGTAAAACAAAACACCAAAGATACTTCAAATTTAGTTTTTGCCTATGCACATTTCGACAACTTATGGCTATTCAGTGCAGATCAAATTAAAACATTTGAAAATATGTGTTAGAGCTCGTTGAGAATAAATTCCCTATAGGATCTAAATAGTACAGCCAAAATTAGCTAAGGACAGAGAAACTGAAAGAATAGAGATACGAGACATCAACTTAAATCCTAAAAATCAAAACATAATATTAGAAACTTATATTGTTATCTTTCATAAAAGTGAGAAACATGCATTAGGTGTTCCAGAAAGGTAGGAATACTGCTTCGCCCAAATAACTAGTCAAAATGTTAGAATGACGTCATTAAAATTTACAATTTTTATGACACAGCCCGTATTCTAGCGAGTTTTCGAACAAGAATGCTTCAAACTATGAAGACAATTACACTAAGTGAGCTAATACTGTAATTATTACAACAAAACTTACCACAATTTTGATATTGTAAGGTTCCAAATAGAATCGGCTTTCGGGTCAGCACCGAAGTACTGACGACTGGGCTGATGAATACCCTCGGAGACTAACAGTCCACCAGAAAACGTCGATAAAGCATTCTTTACATATAAATTAGGGATGGCAACGAGTACTCGAATACTCGAGTACTCGGTTAGAGGGCGAGTGCTCGATTACAATTTTTGTACTCGAGTATTCGGCCTATTTTGAAATTCATGAATATTTTTTAAATTCAGTTATGTATTTTAAGTCTCTTCTTAATATTTTTTTCTTTTCTACATTATGTATTTTCATTTTCTATTTATTGCACCCCATATGCATTTGCCTGATATTTCTGTATTCCCTAACATGTGTATCGCAGTTATCCTCTTTTCAATTTTTCTGAAATGTGCTCATCCAATCATTACTTTCAAATCAAAGGAAGTTCCCAAAGTTCAATCTTTAAAAATCTATTCAACTCTTGATAGATATTGTTTTGTTTTATTCGGTAAAATATATTTAAAAAGCAATCTTCGAAACCTTCTTTCTTAGCGGATTCAATGTTATACTATACATATTTTGAAACATGTCCATGAAGTTACAGGGCCGGCGAAAATGAAGAAAACTTTTATTTGGCAAGACAGCCAACGTTGATTATTTTTATTTTATTCAGAAAGACCCCTCATTAGCATAATTAAAATTAGATCACAACAAATTCCTACAGTACAAGCCGTTAAGCGATTGTTTGCCAATTAGTTGTTGATTGTTTGATGTATAGATTATCTTGAGTACTCATTCAAATTGACAATTTTTTTTCTGAAGAAAAAACAAACCAGAAAGGTTTCAATGAAAACCGGGAAGACCTACATTGCAGGACCTAGTTCCACATTAAACGATTAGTGGCTATACATTATCAATTAGAATGATCCGAGTACTCGCGAGTATTTGTACCGAGTACTCGAGTATTGAATTCGAGACAATTTGCCATTCCTAATATAAATTATGGTTGGATCAGTTTTGGAAAAATAGTCGTTTATGCAATATGTGTTAGAAGATATATATATATAAAAAATGGCTTAATGTAAATCTAGTTGTTATTTTAAGACTACAGGATTCATGAAACATGTTCAAACTGTAATCTGATTTACATTAAAAATCCGTAATACATTAGTCACGATCAAATATATAAAATGTAACCTTGTCTACAGACCACAATACCAAGGTATTTCGGCTACAGTTTTAACATTAATATAAGAAAAATTTTGTAGCATGATAAATTGAATAATCACATTTAGCGAACATTGTTGATTGCAAATATCACTCTAACCGATGCTCAACGCATTTTGCTTATTGCTGGAGTATCATTAATGTATAACCTCCAAGACTGGACAAAAAATAAGCAATTATATATAATTCCGTAATCACATTTCGTTTTTATTAGTTACGTTCCTTTTTAAAAGCTGTGTAAGATTTGTTTAGATTTTTTTACCCTGTATCCGTGCTAACAACTATACTTCTGTGGACTTGCTAAAAAGGTTCAAGATGGAGAGACTAAGAAAAAAATATAAAATGAAAAAAGGAGAAAAAAAAAGAAAAAAAAAAAAGAAAAAGAAAGAAACAGAAATTACAAAGGAATCCCAGTTGAAACTCTTTATATATATATTTATAGTCGAATCAAACCTTACTGTTATAAGAAAAATTAATGATCATGACTGTTACAAATGTAAAACAGATCACAAGTTTGCATTTAATGCGTTATATAAGTCATTTGAAAATGATTCCGTACTCTTAATGGCCATTATTTACATGTATACATTTACAGAAAATAAGTACCGAGTTCGACATTTAATTGTTGAATTTAATACCTTGAGATTTTCTACTTTTTATTATATGTTTGTGAGAACAATGTAAAAAAGCATGATAGATATCTAAGTTGTAATTATCCTAGACTCTGCAATAGGATGGGTTGCAATAAGGCCTTTTCCTGGTCAAACTTGAATTTCTTTATGTCTGTATGATGTGCTATCAATAAATGTATGTTTTATTTTACAATAAATTATATAGTCAAATTGATTTTACTAGCATTCTGGATAGTAATTTGGGAAATGTTCTGCGAAGAAGAATAATTGTATTATTGTTCAAAACAAAATTAAATTAAGAGATCACCGTGCATTTAAACGGAAAACTGAAATTGAAAATTTAAGGATAACAGAGGCACACTACTAACTCGGTTGGATGACAAACGCGATATCTTCACATTTACAAAAGTCAACTTCCCTTTTCTTTGTAGCAACATTCGAACAGCGGTAGCATATGGAGCTAACATCTCCAAACTCATTTCCGACTCAAGAGCCTTTGGTCGATACAGTGGTTACCTTGATAAGTTCGGTTGCTCATAAATATGCTACTTTAACAAGGGTTAGTTACCCATAACTTCAAGTCATAACTACATAATTTTTAACTTGCAAAATCTAAATCTATTGAACTTTTGTTCAAAACTAAGGAGAATCTCCCTCTTGTATAGCTCTGTCCTTAGCTGATTTTGGCTTTTCTATTAAGATCGTGTTGATTATTTGTTCTCTATCAGTCTTTACGCATATTTCGGTACATGAGTTTCCAATATTCTGATTTTATCTGCACTGAAGAGACATCAGTTGTCGAAATGCGCATATGCAGAATCCAAATTTATAGCAACTTCGGTATTATGTTATTTATTACCACTGGGCCGATGCCACTCTTGGTGGACTGTTAGTCCCCGAGGGTATTCATCAACCCAGTAGCCAGTACTTCGGTACTGGCTCGAAAGCAGAAAACCGATTTCATCTGGAAGCGGTCGACATCGCGATCTCTCAGATGACAACAATAATTTAATTCAGATAGGAAATTGTTTATCGTCTACTAGATTTTGCTTTACTATCGGAATTTACATGTTTAACACGGCGGGTGTCTAAAAAATGCAGGAGATGCTTATTTACTGGTGCACCTGATCTCACCAATGTTTTTTATTGGATCATCTTTGGATGTGTGTATGCTTTCATCATACGTTCCTGTGCCATACTTATATTTTTCTTTATTCTCTTTGCTCTTCTAAAGTTGCCACTGTCCATGGATTGTTCGGTTTTTTGAATGACGGTTGGATTCTCACTAACGCTACACATATAAATCATTATCACGGAACCAGTTTTTGAGTTATGATAAAATTGATCATGTTTAATTATGCCTTTCCTTTGAAAGATATCCGCCTACTTAGAAGCTTAACAAGATTAACAGCAAACAAAAACATGTAAGACAAAGGACATATGCTATATAGAAATTCAGGCAAGTGATTGTTAACTCATATCCAAGTATTCACCCTAGTTTTTGCCCAAGTGTCACCTTTATACGACAACTAACTTCATTCAAAACTTATCAATTTCAAATTCAAAAGGACAGTTGGCTAATCATATGATTAATATATAGATAACAAAATACCGAAGTTACTGTGAATTTAAT
>MJUU01006762.1:10789-29465 GCA_002080025.1 Modiolus philippinarum | reverse complement strand
AATTCGAAATAACGAGATAATTTTGTTTTTGCGAGATTTTTTTTTACTGAGAAAATAAAAAAAAAATCTTTTGACACTATCCGGCTTTCGTACATAAGCGAACAAAAAGGCAAGAAATAATAAGAAAAAAAACAGCCGTATGAATAGGGAAAAGAAGAAAAAAACATATTCAGAAAAACATGAAAATGTATGACATAATTATGTTTGATTGAGTATGTGCTACAAGTCATCGTTGTCTCTAATGTTTATGGAAAAATGTAAAACTAGCGTGTCGTCTTGAAATATAACATTTATCATACAAACTCGAAAATTTGCGGTCGTATTATACTCATCGTTTTCCATAAGGTATTTAAAGAACGGTTTGGGACTTATTCCAAGTTTGCTAACTAGATACGTAGAAGAACTTCTATACAGCTGCATATACACCCCATCCAGCCACCCCTCTTTTGTTAGTTTATGTAAGACTAATTATAAACAAACTGGAAAGGTTAATAATAATAATGTTTTTATTGGTTTTTTTTATGTATATTGATTGACATTGTATGATGTTAAAAATAGTGCATTCCAAGTCACTGCTGAGATTGACATTATACATTATTTATTTATATTTTTTTTTTATGGGGGGGATTTCTTAATAAAACATCAGGATATTCATTGAAAAATATGATTGTCCAGACAAAAGGGGGTCCAACCCCTAGAACCTCTTTCTGGATCCGCCAATGCATAATAACATAATTCAGCTAGATTCACGTCTTCCCGGATTTGACATTTTCCTAGATTGACTCACTTACAGTGTGACGGGTTCTGTTAACAGAACAGGACATGCTTACCGCCCCGGAGCAACTGATGTCACTCTCAGTTTCACTTGAGTTCACACTTTGAGTGCCTTGGTTTTGAATGTTGTGATTTCAATATCTGTGCTTTGCATCTGTCCAACATCTTCAGGACTTATAAAACTCCTTGGAAAGGATATGATGATGAAACAGTTTTAAAACACTGAATTGTTTTGATCATTTATACTGAGTTTTTGTTTTTTAACTGCTTATCAAATTATTTATTTTTCATACCAACTTTCATGATTTTTTAATTTCGAAACAAGTACACATCAATTTATATGAAAATAAAAATCTTTGCTCTAGAGATGAGTTAAAATGAATATTGTTTTAAAACTAAGTCTAAAACGGCGATATTCACAACTTTGAACTGGTGAAGGTGAATATAGACAATTGAGATTGAATCCTCCTATGACCCGCGAATCTGATATCCATTCGCACCTGAAAGTGACACAGGCACAACTCTTTTTGATTATCAGATTATTAATTTATAATATCAAAATGCATAAAATAATAAATGATACGAAAGTTGAATAAAAAAAGAGAGAATTATAAGCAATAAACAGAATAAACGATTTTGATTGGTTTAATTAAACCCTGAATACCGTTTTCCGTTTCTGATTGGACGAATGTTAAATATCAAATAGCGATTTCCGTTTCTCGCTTCTCATTAGATAAAACTATGAATAGCGTTTTCGGTTTAAACTCGAATTTCCTATACTGATCGGAAACTATGGGTTTTCGTCGGAAACCCCTAGTTTCCGTTCAATTTCAATCGGAAACTAAGGTTTTCGGTGAAATATGAAAAAGAAAGGACATTGGGTAAATGTCAAGGAGACAACATCCCCTATCCAGTTTAAAACGACCCAAAACAAAGCATCTATGGGTCACCGTACGGTCTTCAACACAGTGAGGAACCTGACACCATATAGAAAAGGGAATAAATCAATGGAAACAAACCACATCCAATAACCCAAATATCAAGAAACTAAAATTTTATAAGAGGACAAGGACAAGCCAATGACCAACATATTCCTGACTTGGGACAGGCGCAAAAATTGCGGTGGGTTAAACTCGTTTTCTTGGATCCAAACCCTCCCCTATGTTCTTGGATCCAAACCCTCCCCTATGTGTGGTGAATGGCTAAAAATAAATATACAAAAAGACTCACAGTAAAAATCAAACTAGAAAAATTCCAACTTATCAAGACGAGTACCCTTACAATGAAGTACATAAAACATGAAGACAATAAACACAGGTACTGTCCGGACAAATGCTCGTAGTTACTGACAGATAGCTAAGGATATAATTTTCGTTAACTATGATATCAAGCCTTCTTACATATGCAATTTCAATTGAAATACTACTAAATAGATTTGGTATAACAACATCATCAATTATAAAAGAAGAACGTGATATTCTGCAATGCAAAATACTGCCAATATGAAAAATTGTTTAAATTTAGTTATGGTGTAAAGCATTTAGGAGATGATCAATATTTTTGCCAACAAAAACCAGAAGTAAAGATTTAACAACAATGATGTATTTATATCCTTTATGAATAAGTTTGTTCAACGGATTAATAAGTTTGGAAGGACAATTTTTGAATTTATGCGCTTTGTAAATGATATTGCCATAGAAGTTTGGATGTGAAATGCCCTGATGTATAAGAGCCCTGCATGTAGAACCAAATTTTCTTAATAGGACAATGTATCTATAATGCAATTTAGAGAATATTTTTATCAATTTATGATATCTAAACCCTTGATGCAGAAGTTTTTCAGTGAGACAAAGATTTCGGTCGTTGAAGTATACCGATCGGAACCCCCTAGTTAACGTGCGGTATACCTAGTTTTTCGCACGAAAACCCCTAGTTTTCGTTCGAAATACTAGGTATACCGCATTTTTGTTACTATCGCGTGCCATAGTTGTTTCAACAACTGATACTTTTTGCATAAAAACAAAATTTAAATCAAACCATAGATGTCTTATACATCTATGATCAAAGTAATATGCACATCTCTGATATAAATTCAAATGTAGGAGATTTGCTCGGGACAAATAGGGTACCCTGTTGTCAGATGTTTTGCTAGTGCCGGTACCAAGTCCGGCTGTCCCGAGTTCCTATCATTGTCTACGTTTGTCTTTTGTCTTATACGTGTTTTTTCTTGTGTAGTTCCCTTGCAAATTGTTGCATGTAATTATAATTTTCAGCCATTGTAGGTGTTTCCTGTTATCCATTTTTTAACATTTAACATAAAACTTAATTCAACAACAGCAATTTTGACAGAAAAAATAAAGTCATAAAGTCAACATGAACACCTCTGATATATGTACAAATAATCTGGAAATTATAAACCTTCCATATCAAAACTGTAGGAGATTTTCTCCGGACAAATAGACAGTTTGTGGCAGATATTTGACATGAAGAAAACAACTAGTAATTTTGGCATTAATTATCAAAAATCCAATTAAAATTACCTTGCACACCTCTAGATCTGTTGGAGATTTGCTCGGGACAACATTTGGTTCACTGTTGGCAGGCACATGACGTAAGAATGACCAAGTTGAAGAACTTGTAATTTTTGCATAAATGATCGAAAATCACAGTACCAGGCACACTTCGATAAATGTACAATTGATCTGCAAAATACGGAATTCCCATCTCGAAACCTGTTTAAAAAAAGCTGCTACACCATAGGGAACACTAACCCTTAGTATATATACAGCTTTTATTTTGTAAATAATTAATGTTTGATTGCGCTTGGCGAATTAGAATATAAATATTGCTTAAACATCCGTGATAATACTCCGTAAACAAAACTCTGTGTTCAGGCTCTTCATACAGATTCGATGGTTCTTTTACGCATCACTGAAAAAAAGTGGGACATGCCCAAGAGAAAATGAATTGATTACGCCTCTATTAATTGAATAGATCTATATTTTTTTTAAATGCCAAAACAATGCAGTTTGTATATACATGTATACTTGTTTTGCCATTTCGACACGACCGATGCAAAAGTATCTGTATTCTTCCATGCCGAAAGAAATTAATTAATTGATTGGTTTAATTTTAAGGACATGATACAGGTATCTATGTATTAATTTTGCCCTTTTAGCTAATTGATAGTGTTATAACTTTTTGTTATGAAAATGTACACGCAGATATGTTAACCACACTTGTTTATTATCAAACGTAATACTGAACAATAGTCGAATTTTAAGTATACTGTAGATTTTCATTGCTAAAAAATAAAAGGCACAAGTTATTACAAACAGACTTGAAGCAAGGACTAAATGTGCCAAAAATCCTAGGACAGAGCTTTCTTTGCACGAGGAAGGTAAAGTAATTTAACTTTTACAAAGCTAGTCATAGCGGCGACATCAGGTAAAGCACGATACATAAATCATTGGTCTGTGCATATTAACACTACCGCTGGCTTTTGCTAGTACCGGTACAAAGTCCGGCTATGTCGAGTATCTATCGGTATTTATGTTCGTCTCCTGTCTGCATTGTTGTTTTTCAATTGCAGTTCGCTAGTGTATTGTGGCTTGTGGTTGTAGTTTTTGTCCATTGTAGATGTTTACTGTTATCCTCTGTAGATCAAATAAAAAAATAAATAAAAAATATAAAAATGCTGATATGTCTTTGCAGTATTTAAGTTCTTTTTTTCAAACGTTCATGGATTCATCGGCAAACGATTACCGATGAACAGGAAAAGAGGATTATATAAAAATCCCCCCCCCCCAAAAAAAAAACATTAAAAAAATTGAAATAGGACAAAACAACAATAAAAAAGGCAGACAACATGAAAGGGTACAAAAAAGAAACAGCAATGAAATAGAACGTCCCAAAAATCATTCAAAGAGCAAAGCATATAAGTGGGATAAGCATTATCAATCTGCTCCACGTGTGGGACCCGTCAGTGATTTTCTTAAATTGAGATAGGGATGGGCTTAAATGGTAGCTACACTGGCCAAATCCACAATCATAACAACTCCGTCATTTCCTCTACACTAAATAGTTATCCGGTATATGGCCGAGTAGTTACGATTGACTACATCCCTTTACACGAAAACTGTCAATTCCTCACTCTACTAGACCTTCACCGACTCAGTATCAATCTAAAACATTGTGTCCGACTTATGACTTCGTTGAGACATTGTAAGACTGGATCAGGTCCATAAAGTCATTAATTATCCGGTGCTTAAAAACAGAAATGAAATCCAGAAATCCCAGTATATTTGGAGATCCCCTTGTAGTAAGAACTCTGTCCAACCTCCCTGAAAATTACGTCATCGTCCCTACAGACAAAGCTTCTAACAACATACTGTTTGTGTGTAAGAAACAATATCTCGACTGCCTTGTGAAGAAGATGGGCATCGACAGTTCATCTGGAAACCCTACTTATACCCCTACTACAATATCGAGGGATGAGATTGTAAAAAAATCACACTTCAGTTCTAGCATCACTTGGCATAAAAGCCAATGATGAAAACAATCAACTCCCTAACATCTACTGGGTACCTAAACTTCGTAAGAATCCATACAAACAGAGATTCATTGCCGAGTCTTCTAGATGCACCACTAAACCTTTTTCACAGCTCCTCACTTTGTTGACCGCAGTCAGAGAATGCCTGGAAAATTACTATAATAAAGCTTACTCCACAAGCGGCGTGAATCAAATGATGATTCTTAAAAATTCCAAAGAATCCTTGAATAGCTGTCCTAAACCAGTCTTACCTATTGCCATAGCATTCAAACTTTTGACTTTTCTATTCTTTATACAACCCTGCCACACAATAAACTGAAAACAGTAATTGAAGATTTAATACATTAATGTTTCTGCACTAAAAATGGAACGCAGGTACACCTATTTAGTTATAGGGAAACACAAGACATATTTGTTAAGGACCACACTGATTCAAACAAGAAGTACACTGAGACTGACGTAATCAAAATGATAGAATTTTTGATCGACAATATTTTCGTCGAATTCGGTGGTCGTGTTTTCCAACAGACAATAGGGATTCCTATGGGAAATAACTGTGCGCCGCTTTTAGCTGACCTTTTCCTTGAATCGTAGGAGGCCAAGTTTTACAAGGACTTATTCAAAGAAAACAAAAACATTTAGCCCAGTCCTTTAATTTCAGCTTCCGCTACATAGACGATGTACTTTCTCTTAATAATCTTAAATTTAAGGAGTATTTACATCAGATCTATCTTTCCAATGAGCTTGAAATTAAAGAAACAACTGAAACATCTACTTCAGCTTCGTACCTAGATCTTTTATTGTACATTGACGAAGATGGACGTTTGAAATCTAAGCTATATGACAAGCGTCATGATTTTAATTTCCCAATTATGAACTTTCCCTTTCTTAGCAGCAATATACCTACCTCTCCTGCCTATGGAGTGTACATTTCACAGTTGATTCGTTATTGTCGAACGTGTAGTTTGTACCGTGATTTTTTTAACACAGCAAAAACACGTACTGTCTCATAAGCTGCTTAGTCGGGGATTTGTTCAACCTATATTAATTTCATCCCTCAAGAAATTCTCAACCCGATACCATAACCTCATTGAAAGGTATGACGTGTCAGTATCCCACATGAAAGTGGACATTTTCAGCTAGATTCACGTCTTCCCGGATTTGACTACCGACTTTGACATTTTCCTAGATTGACTCAATCACATTGTGACGGGTGCTGTTAGCAGAGCAGGACATACTTACCCTTCCGGAGCACCTAATATCACTCACAGTTTCACTGGAGTTCACATTGTGAGTACCTTTGTTTAGAATATTGTGATTTCTATTTCTGTGCTTTGTATCTGTCTTACGTCATTGTCTTCTGTGTCTAAAGTTATTGTTTCTGTATTCTCATTTTGGCCATGTCTTTGGACTTCGATTTTTGTAAATTTCACTCCTTTGTTCCTTCGGTATTCTATTGCCGTTGTTCCATAAGAAGCAGGAGGTGCTTACTCTCTACCGATGCAACTAATCTCTCTCATGGTTTCTTTATTGCGTCCATGTTGTTTTTTTTGTATGTGGGTATGTCTTCAGTTTGCTTTTCTATGTTGAACTCACGCTATATCTATGTTTCTTTGGTTTTTTTTATGTTGCCACTGTCCTTGGATTATTAGTTTTGAAACTGCAGTTCGGTTCTCGCTTATTCAAAAAAAAAAAAAAAATGAAAAGTGTTGGACTAGTGGTAAGTTTACCCCCTCCGTCTATTGCAACCCTTAGTATGTATGCTTTTGCATCGAGAAATATGGAAGGTCTCTTTAAGATACATGGAGCTTGCGAATTCCCTACTTGGTTGGCGCCCATGATTTCTGTATTATGACCAGGCTAGCCAGTATAGACAGGGAACTCCCCTGTCCATCATACTCGCTTGAAAGTATGTAGACAGAGCCCATGGAAACATTTTCAAGGTCCGGTTGAATTTCTTTATGATTGAAGTCTAAGGCAATCCACTCTAAGACTTCCTGTGAAAGTTTACTCCATATCCATATCCTTACTCCATTTACTCCATATCCTTTTATTCACCATTCCTGTGAATCTACAAATGGCATTTATGTGATACCATGTTTTTAAAATGAGGGAAATAGAGATTGCGCAAAAATATGATACAGTAATATGTCCCGAAGTATACAGAGACTAGTAGTGAATCTCGTCTCTTTGGGCCCATAAGGCCTATGTTAAATTTCATTTTTCCATCCCCCGTTCAATTAACCATGACTTATACTTTCAGACCAGTCTTCCAGCGTCCTGAACGTAGAGCACCGCAAACGTAGTGTAGCTGTGTGAGAGTAGTGGGACGCGGGGACGTTGTTTTCAATACTTTCCTACCCATTCCATAACTTATTTAGTTTTTATGTACTTATTGTCTTGTTTTGTATTGTACCATAACTTCTTATTTTTCTGTTCATGGTACACAGTTTTTTCCATTGTTCTTTTTCCGAATAAATCCCCTTTTCATATTTTTTTTCTGTGTCTCCGTCTTGTGTTGTGTTCTCCATTGTACTTATTCACATTTATTTGCCTTAGTTTTGTATGATCTCAACCCTTCATCTGGCTCTATTAGCCTATTCTTGCCAGCCGTTACTTTATACTTCTTTAGAATTAACCTCTTTAGAATGCCTAAATCGATAAAACCCAAGCCTCTATATGTGTTTCCATTTTCTGTTCTCAATACATGTTTTCAATTCGGCATTAAATAACCAACTAATATACACATGTACATATTTTATTTTCCCCGTCATAAAGCAAGCATGGGTTAGGGAATGGGGACCGGGGGTTCCTATAAAACTTTTAAGAATTAAAAACAAAAGAAAAAAAATGAAATACAAAAAAATAATAGATAAAAATGAATGAAAATGTGTTTCTTATTAGTCTTTTCTTCCCACGACCACAAGATACAAGGTACTTGTCACCACTACCACTTACCGCTGAATTCCAGAGATGAGCACGCGAGAAGTACGACCAGCGAAATGAGCACGCGAGCAGTGAAAACGAGCAGCGTGAACATACCCTTAAACAGCGAATTTGTCGCTCTTCCCACCACACAGCGGTTGCAGCAGCAGCAGTTGCAGCAGCAGCAATATTCCCGAGATGAGCACGCGAGCAGCACGAGCAGCGGAATGAGCAAGTGAACATACCCTTAAACAGCGAATTTGTCGCTCTTCCTACCGCACAGCGGCTGCAGCAGCAGCAGCAATATTCCCCAGTTGAGCATGCGAGCATACCCTTAAACAGCGAATTTATCGCTCTTCCCACCGCACAGCGGCTGCAGCAGCAGCAGCAATATTCCCGAGATGAGCACGTGAGCAACACGAGCAGCCAAATGAGCACTCAATCATACTCTTAAACAGCGAATATGTAGCTTTTCCCACCGCACAGCAGCAGCAGCAGCAGCAATATTTTCGAGATGAGCACGCGAGCAGCACGAGCAGCGAAATGAGCACACATGCAGTGAAACGAGCACGCGAGCAGCGACATTCACAATCTGACCGTATTTAAAAGCTTTGTTCTGTAATACATCGTCATCCAGAGGAGGAAGACGTCTATAATGTATCACTTCGACCTTTGTGAATACACGACCAATCGTCACTTCAATCTCGTACGCCACAAGAATCAGAAACACGACATGGAAGATACTTCGCCAAATGAATCGGATACAGAGTCCAACGTATCAGAGGAAAGCAATCATGAGTCTGCATATAGCAACGAAAAAAGTAATGACTCTAACACGTCAGAAGAGTCCACGGACGAAAGCACTGACGATGAAGAAGACCAAGAGTCTCCATGGAAGCTGATCCTGAATCAAATATTTGACAAACTTGAACCAAAATACACCAGGAAAGAAGAAGGGTTGATTGAAGAAGGACACGGCTCCGAAAAGGCTCGTTTAGCCGCATATGAAGACATGAATAAACTTTTTAGAGACCATATGAGAAATCAATACCTGGAAACGGTGTTCTGGATGCAGGATTTCAACAAAGATCCAATTCACAAAAAGATCATAGATACAGCCAGAGATACGAAAATTCGGGAATGGCAGATATTTCAATTTTGTTCTTAGTTAAGTAATATAGAAGTGTGATATATGTTTTCGGGGTAACTTTGACCATCTTAAGCGAATGGTGACATGTGTTAAGCCGTATCTCTAATAGTATGGGTACTACGAGGGGTCCAACATTTCGGGAAGAGCGTCAATCAGTGCATTTTACAAAATATACTTTATGCTTCTTAATCGAATGGTGACATTTGTGAGGTCGTATCTCTAATATTTGGGGTGCAACGAGAGGTCCAGAATTTTTACAAGGGGATGAATTCTGTTATATGGCAGAAACGACCAATAAATTATTGTAAATTGTAAAGTCAGCAAAGATAAAACAAAATTGGCTCAAATTAACTTTTTAATCAGACAACAAATAATAATTTTACAAATTAAATACAATGTATGACTTATCTGACAATAATGAAGTCCAAGTAATAGTCAAAATGAATAGTTCACTTAATTCCACCAATAAATGTCCAAAAGAATAATCCTTATAATCCTCACTAAATAGTTGATAATAGATTCACAATAATTGATGTCGATTTCCAATACGAAAGATGTGCGTGATAATTCTATATAAACTAATCCTGTATAAACTTATTAAACTGACTGACTGAACCCTTTTCTGCTACCTTAATTATATACATTTATTATTTCCAGAAAATTCATAACTAGAACATTCTAATCAAATAATAATCACATGACTAAAATGGTTATGTAAGGAAAACCTCTAGAAAATTCTATGTGTTAAAAACTAAATTGAAATTCTAGAAATTTCCATATGTTCTAAGGTGTAATAATCTTGACCATTGTTTATTGAAAACAAGTTACATAACTAGGCCATACAAATTACATAATAGTAAGGCTGTACAAAATAAAAACAATGAATAAAATGCATTATAGAATATTTACAATATTTAATTACCTATAACACCTCCCCCACAAGAAAATGTTTGAATGCAATGAAAAACATTTAAAATAAACAATGAGGTGTTATGAAATTGATCAAACTCTTGACAATGCGTCTGCAATGACATTATCTTTTCCTTTAATGTGTCTTATGTCTAGATTAAAACCTTGTAAAGTCAAACTCCACCTCAAAAGTCTTTGATTTTTATCTTTCAATTTATGAATAAATTTAAGAGGGTTATGATCAGTATATACAATGATAGGCTGAATTGAAACTGTAAGATAAATCTCAAAATGTTGTAAAGCCAAAATCAGAGACAAACATTCTTTTTCAATGGTGGAGTAATTTCTCTGGTGTTTGTTAAATTTTCTAGAAAAATAACAAATAGGATGGTCTATACCATCTTTACCTTCTTGTAACAAAACACCGCCAGCAGCAACATCACTGGCATCTACTGCTAACTTAAATTGACAATTAAAATTAGGTGTTGCTAAAACTGGCGCACTTTCTAGGATGGCTTTAAGTTCTTCAAATGCTGTATCACAACTTTTAGACCAAATGAACTTTACATTTTTCTCAATAGTTAAGTCAAAGGCTCACTAATTGAAGAGAAATTTTGACAAAATTTTCTATAATATCCAGCCATTCCCAGAAAACGCATCAATTGTTTCTTATTCTCAGGTTTAGGAAATCTAGAAATAGCACTAATTTTAGCATCAATAGGTTTTACCTGACCCTGACCTACAACATGTCCTAAATAGTTTACATAAGCACATCCAAATTCACTCTTAGACAGGTTGACTGTTAGCATAGCATTGCTTAAACGTTCAAAAAAGGTTCGAAGTATCTGAAGATGTTCTTCCCAAGTGTCACTATATATAAGAATGTCATCAATGTATGCTTCACAACCGTCTGTTCCAGAAATAACACTGTTGATTAGACGCTGAAATGTTGCCGGCGAATTTTTCATGCCAAAAGCCATCACTTTATATTGGAATAGTCCATCGGGTGTAACAAAAGCGGAAAGTTCTTTTGCACGCTCTGTAAGAGGAACTTGATAAAATCCTTTTAATAAGTCAATTTTTGTTATGTATTTAGCATTTTCAATTTTATCAATACAGTCATCAATGCGTGGAATTGGAAATGAGTCAATTTTTGTCACACTGTTTCATTTTCTATAGTCTGTACACATGCGAAAAGTTCCATCAGGTTTTGGCACTAGGATACAAGGTGAGCTCCAATTGCTTTTGCTAGGTTCAATAAAGTCATTTTTTAACAAATACTGAATTTCATCATGCAGGTACTTTTGTTTGATCGGATTCAGTCGGTATGAATGCTGTTTTATCGGTACTGAATCACCAACATCAACGTCATGAAATATTTTATCAGTTCGTGTCGGAATGTCCGGAAACAAATGTTCAAATTCAAGGAGTAACTGTTTCAAATGGTCCTTTTGAATCGTTGGTAAATGTTGAAATTTCGAATCTAAATCTTGTAGAATCTGTGAATTTTCCAGCTTCGGTGTGATAGGTGGCGAATGAATCTTTTCACAAAAGTCATTTTCAGCATTGTCAGGGTCGACACTAACTACATTTACAGAATGTACAATATTTGTGCTATTTCTTTCTTTATGAGGTTTTATCATGTTTACATGACACAACCTGTTTTGTCTACGTCTGTCAGGTGTTTTAATAATATAATTTAAATCACTCAGTTTCTTTTCAACAATATATGGACCAGAATATCTTGCTTCAAGTGGCTTTCCAGGAACAGGAAGTAAAACAAGTACTTTATCACCAGGGTCAAAATAACGTTTTACAGAATTTTGGTCATACTTGGCTTTCATAGATTCTTGACTAGATTTAAGATTTTTTTTGGCTAGATCACAAGCTTTAACAAGTTTAGTGCGAAAGTCTGAAACGTAATCAAGGAGATTTAAATGGTCTTTTTCATCAGATAAAATTTTCTCACTTAAAAGTTTGAGTGGTCCCCTAACTGTATGTCCAAAAACTAATTCAAAGGGACTAAAACCTAATGATTCCTGGACTGCTTCTCTTACAGCAAATAAAAGAAAAGAAATTCCTTCATCCCAATTTTTCTATGTGTCAAAACAGTAGGTCCGCATCATATTTTTTAAGGTTTGGTGAAATCGCTCTAAGGCGCCTCGACTTTCAGGGTAATATGCAGATGACCTGTACTGTTTAATGCCCAATTCATACATAACTTGCTGAAAAATACCTGACATAAAGTTTGAACCTTGATCTGATTGAATTGATTTAGGTAGGCCAAACAAAGTAAAAAATTTAGTTAAAGCCCTAACTATAGTTTTAGTCTATATATTTCTTAAAGGAATAGCTTCAGGAAACCTTGGGGATGCACACATAATAGTTAACATGTACTGATTACCAGATTTAGTCTTTGGTAAAGGACCTATACAATCTATTAATATTCTACTAAAAGGCTCCTCAAAGGCAGGTATTGGCTCCAGAGGTGCTTTTGGAATAACTTGGTTTGGTTTCCCTACTAATTGGCATGTATGACAAGACTTGCAGTAATTAGAGACATCTTTTCTAAGATTAGGCCAATAAAAATAATTTAATATTTTGTTGTAAGTCTTATTAATACCTAGGTGTCCTGACAAGGGAGTATCATGGGTCATGCTTAATATCTCAGATCTATACACCTTTGGTACTACAATTTGATACTTTAATGCCCATTCTGCATCAGCAGATACATCAGAAGGTCTCCATTTACGCATAAGAATACCATTTTTGGTGAAATAAGTAACAGGTTCTTTCAAACACTCACTTTCATCAACAGCCCTATTGAAAAGACATGACATTTCAGGGTCCTTATGTTGCTCATTGCTAAATGTAGACGTAGAAATACCTTCACCTTGAACCAATGAAGTATCAGAAATCTCCAAGGGCTTGCTTGTTTTGACACCAACATCACTATGCTGACTCATAAATGTATCCGACAAATCAAAACTATCAGTGCTATTTTCATCAACTTTCTGAGCTTCTACACATTTCTTTTTCATAGCACGAGTAACTGCACAGGCAGGATACAACTCAGAAAACTCCTGTTCAGCAGAATCAGAAACCTGATCAAAAAAAGGCTTGTCTGTCACTATAGGATTTATTCCTTTATCCCCAGCTAAATCATTACCAAGAAGAAGTTGTACACCTTCAAAGGGCAATGATGACTTGATACCTAGGGTCACAGGTCCAGAAACAATATCCGAAGACAAATAAACATTATGGAGAGGAATAGCAGTATAACCACTAGAATCTACCCCTTTAATAAGAACATTTCTACCAGTACTAGAAATATCATCAAACGGCAGGGTTTCCGACAACAAAAGAGACTGTGAAGCTCCAGTATCTCTCAAAATTCGAATAGAGGTAGAATTACAAAAATCACTCGAAAGCGATACAAAACCATCACTAATAAATGGTTCAAAAATCTCCATAATGGCACTAGATGGGGATTTGACCTCGACCTTACTTACAGGATCAGAAACAGACTTCACCTCAGAAAAAGAACTATGCACATCTGTATCAAAATGAGGCAAACATTGTGACGACTCAACAAAACCACTGGGTTTAACTTCACTTTCCTTCCTTTGCTTTAACCTATAACAGTCAGATATCAAATGGCCTTCCTTCTTACAATAATTACACGAAATCGACTTAAATGGCCTCTGTGACTGTGAGGGGGGATAGGACTTGGACATGTCATTAACTGGACGTTGCCTACTATTTACACCATTTGAAGGTTTGGGTGAAAAATTTGTGGAATTGTTATTTCTGAACAATTTCTGTGGTTTATTAAAAAATTGTGTTTTATGTGTAAGTGAAAAATCATCAGCTAAACGTGCAGCAATTTCCAAAGTTTCAGCTTTTTGTTCATCAATAAAAGTTTCAATGTCAGTATTAATACACCTTTTAAATTCTTAAAATTTTAAAACTAGCTGACGTAATTTCTCATGATTGTTATTTATTTTCTTTGATGAACACCAACGATCAAATAGTTGCTCTTTTGTTCTAGCAAACTCTACATAGGTTTGGCCACTCTGTTTTTCTGCATTCCTAACTTTTTGGCGGTAAGCTTCAGGGACCAGTTCATAGGCTTTTAGAATTAACTCTTTTACAGTGTCATAATCTGTTCTACTGACAACTGAGTTTAAATTTCCCTGGCCTTACCAATTAACACACTCTGTAATAACATTGACCAATTATGTTTTGGCCACTTTAAATTCTGAGCTATTTTCTCAAAATGCAGAAAATATTTGTCTACATCTTTTTCTTGAAAAGGAGGGACCAACCTGATGTTTTTAGCAACATCAAATATCTGAGTATTCTGAGAAAGGTGCTGATTCTTTTCAGTTAATTCCATTTTTTTCATTTCTAATTGAAACGCTCTTTCTTTTTCTTTTTCCTGTCTCTCTATTTCTACTTTTCTTTCTTCTAATTCTAATTTTCTGATTTCCAATTCTTTTGAATTTCCAATTTTCTAATTTCTAATTCAGGTGTTTGAATGTCAAAAGTTTCCAAAACAGATACATCAAAAATGTCTTCTTTAACTAAATAATTTGCAATCACATTTGGAATTTTTAATTTCCTCATTCCAGATTTAACGTTTAATTTTAAATGTTTTCCTAAAATAATCAAATAATCCTTTTTAAGCTTCTCAAAATTCTCCACCTGACACGTAGACATGAATTGTTCTGGATCAAATGACATCTTGTAAAAATTTTTTGCTGACTTTAAAATTTTTCTTTTTAACAAAAATATAATAATTTCTTTTTTAAACAATTTGGAAGATCCCGGACGATAGCCCCCAATTTCTGTTATATGGCAGAAACGACCAATGAATTATTGTAAATTGTTAAGTCAGCAAAGATAAAACAAAATTGGCTCAAATTAACTTTTTAATCAGACAACAAATAATACTTTTACAAATTAAATACAATATATGACTTATCTGACAATAATGAAGTCCAAGTAATAGTCCAAATGAATAGTTCACTTAATTCCACCAATAAATGTCCAATAGAATAATCCTTATAATCCTCACTAAATAGTTGATAATAGATTCACAATAATTGATGTCGATTTCCAATACGAAAGATGTGCGTGATAATGCTATATAAACTAATTAATCCTGTATAAACTTATTAAACTGACTGACTGAACCCTTTTCTGCTACCTTAATTATATACATTTATTATTTCCAGAAAATTCATAACTAGAACATTCTAATCAAATAATAATCACATGACTAAAATGGTTATGTAAGGAAAACCTCTAGAAAATTCTATGTGTTAAAAACTAAATTTAAATTCTAGAAATTTCCATATGTTCTAAGGTGTAATAACCTTGACCATTGTTTATTGTAAACAAGTTACATAACTAGGCCAAACAAATTACATAATATTAAGGCTGTACAAAATAAAAACAATGAATAAAATGCATTATAGAATATTTACAATATTTAATTACCTATAACAATTCTAGTATATATTCCAAAGAGGCACTCTGCGTTTATCCAGGCATGTGACTGGCTATCCTGCGGATAGGCCGTATTACCCCTTCACCCTTTTCTTCTTTTCTTTTATTTACATCGAGTCGTTGCTGTCTTCGATTGGTGGTGGTTCGAATCTGTCCAATACGTCATCTAACAGATATTTTCTTTTCTTCACTGCATATTGCCAAGATTAAACGTTTGGCTGTATCTCTGATCTTTTTATGAATTGGATCTTTGTTGAAATTCTGCATCCAGAACACCGTTTCAGGGTATTGATTTCTCATATGGTCTCTAAAAAGTTTATTCATGTCTTCATATGCGGCTAAACGAGCCTTTTCGGAGCCGTGTCCTTCTTCAATCAGCTCTTCTTCTTTCCTGGTGTATTCTGGTTCAAGTTTGTCAAATATTTGATTCACGATCAGCTTCCATGGAGACTCTTGGTCTTCTTCATCGTCAGTGCTTTCGTCCGTGGACTCTTCTGACGTGTCATTACTTTCTTCGTTGCTATATGCAGACTCATGATTGCTTTCCTCTGATACGTTGGACTCTGTATCCGATTCATTTGGCGAAGTATCTTCAATGTCGTGTTTCTGATTCTTGTGGCGTACGAGATTGAAGTGACGATTGGTCGTGTATTCACAAAGGTCGCAGTGATACATTATAGACGTCTTCCTCTCTCTGGATTCGAAGAACGAATGACGATGTATTGCAGAACAAAGCTTTTAAATACGGTCAGATTGGGAATGTCGCCGCTCGCGTGCTCGTTTCACTGCTCGTGTGCTCATTTCGCTGCTCGTGCTACTCGTGTGCTCATCTCGGGAATATTGCTGCTGCTGCTGTTCGGTGGGAAAAGCTACATATTCACTATTTAAGGGTATGCTTGTGTGCTCATTTGGCTGCTCGTGTTGCTCGCGTGCTCATCTCGGGAATATTGCTGCTGCTGCAGCCGCTGTGCGGTGGGAAGAGCGATAAATTCGCTGTTTAAGGGTATATTCGCATGCTCAACTCTGGAATATTGCTGCTGCTGCTACAGCCGCTGTGCGGTGGGAAGAGCGACAAATTCGCTGTTTAAGGGTATGTTCACTTGCTCATTTCGCTGCTCGTGGTGCTCGCGTGCTCAACTCGGGAATATTGCTGCTGCTGCTGCAGCCGCTGTGTGGTGGGAAGAGCGACAAATTTGCTGTTTAAGGGTATGTTCACGCTGCTCGTTTTCACTGCTCGCATGCTCATTTCGCTGGTCGTACTGCTCGCGTGCTCATCTCTGGAATTCAGCGGTAAGTGGTGGTGGTGACAAGTACCTTGTATCTTGTGGTCGTGGGAAGAAAAGACTAATAAGAAACACATTTTCATTCATTTTTATTTATTTTTTTTTGTATTTCATTTTTTATCTTTTGTTTTTAATTCTTAAAAGTTTTATAGGAACCCCCAGTCCCCATTCCCTAACCCATGCTTGCTTTATGACGGGGAAAATAAAATATGTACATATGTATATTAGTTGGTTACTAGTATTTAATGTCGAGTTGAAAAAACAGTGGTGTCAATCATTTTTGGAGTGTAAAAAATTCATTGGAAGTTCTCGATAAATTGAATGCTTATAATGCCCCTTTTGAATCCCTTGAAAGTTTTGATTTCTCTACCCTCTATACTACCTTACCAGATAATCTTATAAAGGAAAAATTCATACGTCTTATTCAATGGGCATTCAAAAAATCCGATTGTGAATATATGAGTTCTAATTCCTTTAAAACACATTTTAGTAATACAAAACAAAAGAATTCAACTAATTGGACTTGTTTTGATATGATTTCAGCACTTGAATTTTTACTTGACAATATATTCATTCGTTTCGGTAACTGTATTTATCGCCAGGTCATACATGTAGGAATTCCTATGGGTACCAATTGTGCACCACTTATAGCGGACCTCTTTTTGTACAGCTACGAATCTCAGTTTATGACCAACATCAGCAAAGACCTATAATTGAAAAGTTTAACAACACTTTCCGATATTTGGATGATATTTTAACTTTAAATAATGACGACTTCAATACGTATTATAAGGACATCTACCTTAAAGAACTTACTTTGAATAAAGCCAATTCTGATAATCATCATTGTCCGTTCTTAGACATCAATTTTGATATAACGAATGGTAAATTAGATACTAAAATATGATAAAAGGGATGATTTTTCTTTTCCCATAGTTAATTATCCATTTCTGGATGGCGATGTTCCATTAGCGCCATCATATGGTGTTTACATATCTGAACTTGTTCGATTTGCTCGAGTATGTAATAACGTTTGCGATTTTAATGAACGGAATCTTTTCATAACTGAAAAAATATTACATCAGGGTTTTTGTTATCACAAACTAGTTAAAACCTTTACTAAATTTTATCATCGATATAAAGACTTAGTTCATAAATACAATGCAACCTGTAAACATCTAATCAAGGCTGGTATTTCACATCCCTTATTTTACGGTAATGTTTTACATAAGAGTAAAAAAATACTTAAACTCACCTAACAAACTTATAAAACCTTTAAATCGTCTAATTCATAAGGGTTATAATTACGGTATTGTCGTCGAGTCATTACGTATGGCCTTCTTTGGTATTAACATTGATTTTTTGATAGGGTCTTTGCAATTTAATTAAACACATTCTAAATTTCTAAAATCTGTATTCTTGGACACGGGTTATGTATTCCGGTATACACATGAAATCATTATGCTAAACTCCTCACAGGAAGGGATCTCAGTGGAAGCTGTATACTGAGGGTACATAACTTACTTTGTCAGTTGGTGATGGGTCTGGAGCTGGCATGTCAGTTAACTG
>MJUU01006762.1:0-10591 GCA_002080025.1 Modiolus philippinarum | reverse complement strand
GTCCCTGCAGACAAAGCTTCTAACAACATACTGTTTGTGTGTTAGAAACAATATCTCGACTGCATTGTGAAGAAGATGATCATCGACAGTTCATCTGGAAACCCTACTTATACCCCTACTACAATATCGAGGGATGAGATTGTAAAAAAATCACACTTCAGTTCTAGCATCACTTGGCATAAAAGCTATTGATGAAAACAATCAACTCCCTTACATCTACTGGGTACCTGAACTTCATAAGAATCCATACAAACAGATTCATTGCCGAGTCTTCTAGATGCACCACTAAACCTTTTTCACAGGTCCTCACTACTTTGTTGACCGCAGTCAGAGAGGGCCTGAAAAATTACTGTAATAAAGCTTACTCCACAAGCGGCGTGAATCAAATGTGGATTCTTAAAAATTCCAAAGATATCCTTGAATAGCTATCCTAAACCAGTCTTACCCATTGCCATAGCATTCAAACTTTTGACTTTTTCTATTCTTTATACAACCCTTCCACACAATAAACTGAAAACAGTAATTGAAGATTTAAGAGCCATTCTCTGTAAGAATCAAAGAATCTGCCATATGGTTGGAAAGGTGGGGTCTCAGATTTTGATGAAATTTTGTATATAAAGGTCATATGTAATCCTTACAACAGAATAAGTTTTGTTTTTCGATTTTGAGCAGTGGTTGCTATGGTAACCAGTCATGCCCAAATATGGCTTCAAAAATGCTGTCAAAAACGGCCAAAACGGGTGAAATCTAAGTAAGCCGTTAAAGAAAATACGAATTAACTGGGGTTTTATTATTATATCAGTGATTAGATAATGGGTCAATGTAACCTTTGAAACAAAAAGCAATGAAATGACTTAAGTCTAAATTTGGTTACCATGGCAACAAAAATCACTAAAAACGACAATTTCCAAAAAATGGAAAAATGACAAATTTTGCCCATTTTTAAGTGTTAATTACGAAAAATTGCGTCGATAGAAATTCATTAAACTTACTGAGCTTCCAGTTTAGTATATTATCTTTAAAATAGCAAAAAATAAAAATGGTGATATTCGGATTTTAAAAAATAAATTATTTTGAAATTTGCTGAGATTTCTGTCAGAAAAACCCAAAATAACCATTCTTACTTGTATTTCAGTCCCTCTTCAGCAGATAGTATTGATATTGAGTTTATTGGTCCATTTGAATGCTTAGCATATGCCATTCCATCTCAAGGTCATGTAACTCAAATTTCCAAGGTCAAATTTGTGTCAAAAACCGCTCAAAATCTGTATTTCGATATTACAGATATGTGTTAATTTCCATATCTAATCCTCATCTTTATCTTTACTGTAATATTTTGAAAAAATGGCTGCATGTCCTTTGAACGGAGGTAATGACAAAAATAACTAACAAAATTGTAATAAGCCGAATTCTAAAGGACAGATGCAAAAACACTTGAAAAAATGTTAACCGCAATGGTCCTGACTTGGTACAGGCATTTCAAAAGAAATGGTCGGTTAAACTAGTTTTGTTGCTCTCCAAACCTCCCCTTCCATTGTGGCAATGACTGATAGTAACTCGATAGCAAATGCAATGTCTTAGAGAATTAAAGGAAATATTCATCCCAGTAATAATTGAAAGGAGAACCTTTAAAAAAGGGATTTTATTTAGTAATTTCGGCCCTATTACCTGTGTGTTAGTTTACAATGTATTTCTTGAATCTCCTCTTGGCGTAACATTATAAAAATTTACTTTTAGCTTTTACAGCACAAACCAGTTCTATTCTAGACGTAGATATTCTCTAGCATTAAGCAAATTTTAAGCAAGACAAAATAACTAACAGTGAAGGATACAGTAAAAAATAACGAAATTTTAAAACGCAGTTTTACTCCGTACGGAATTCATTGAAAACAGCTTACCATTTACCATAGAAGTACAGGATACGTCGACACATAAATGTCATGAGTAAAAAGAAGAGGTGATTTCTGGGGACAGCAAAGTTTTGTTGACTTTTTACAAAATATACAGATCACATGCATTATATATTTCCAAAACTTTTGTGTCTATGTTCCACAAATCTAAATTGTTCAATCAAATTTAATTTAGTACTATATTTGTCTGCTTATAGTGATCATCTAGAATATATTAGTTTAGTTCACTTTTCTTGATACATGTAATATTATAAACATACTGCCTTCAGTGAAGGGAGTTATGGTAGATTACCACACGAAGAAAAAATATCACATGAAAAGAAATATCACTCTAGACAGAGTCGAGGGTGATATTTTCTCTTCATGTGATATTTTTTCGAAGTGTGGTAACCTACCATAACACCCTCCACTGAAGGCAGTAAGTTTTTTATCATATACTTTGACTAAATAATCACGATAAATCATGTGTTTTATAATGAAAATCATTGAAAGGACAGACGTGAGGACAATGAGCGGGCTGATAAAACTTTATCAAGCTAACTTCCGGAATATATGGCATGCCTTTCCGTCACTACTCGGAGGCTTTATCACATGCGATCGCGAGTTCGTGTGTTTCCGCCAAAGCGACAAGCATTGTATACAATACTGTCATATCAAATAATATAAAAAAAAAAACAAAAATACAAGTATTGTAATTTGTTTTGCTATGGTATTATTTACTATACAATATTACGACCCTACTAATATTTTTGGTAGTTGCAAGGTATGCTGGTAACCGATCAACGATTTTCATCGAAGAAAAGACACAGCGACTGGTAGAAAACTTCGATATCATGACGTCATAATGCAAATTCTCCTTTGACGTCACGGATAAACAAAATATTTAAGGCAAAGCTGTTTACTTTCTTCCCGTCGTCTCGCTTTTAACTAAGAATTTGCTTTTTCGATTTAGTTTCAATCATTGTTGGATAAAAAACACACGTACTCATAGTCGGGAAATATCACATTTATTTGTGCTTGCTGCAAAACATGCTATGTAAACCGCGCATTTCTTCCGGTTCCTCAAGCTCGTCAAATCAATTAACTCTTATACTGCCAACGGGCCGATTAGGCCGATTTGCATGACCTTTCACTGCCAACGGGCCGATTGGGCCGATTTGCGTAAACTTTAACTGCTAACGGGCCGATTGGGCCGATTGTTGTGTCCGTTAACTGCCAGCGGGCCGATCTCGGCCGATGACAGCATAAATTATTGTATTTCAGAAACGTTCTAAAAAGAAACTGATTTGTTCCTAAAAATCTTTTTGCAATGTTCAAAGTAACGTCATGTCTTTTATGACGTCACGTTTCATGACGAAGTTTGCAATACTTGTAAATTAATTGGCTACGGGGACATTCAAGAAGAGAAAATTAAGATTACAAATTGGACTAATCTAAATTTTATACGGACGCCTTTTAAAGCTTTATGCACCAAAATATCCAAATATCCATGGCTCTACAAGCAATGTTATGTTTCCTTTTATTTATTTACATGCTTTTTCTTTTTATTTATTTATTTATTTTTTTTTTTGAAATCCAGCATTTTATTTGTGAATTTGTCTCGGGAAAGGTGTTTTAGAGAATACTTGTATGAAATACATCATGCCCGATTTTACGCTAGACACGCATAATTATAACAAAAAGGAAAACACACACACACACACACAATTCCGATGAAAAACAAAATAAATAGGGATGGACTTTATTGATTTTAATCTATCATAACTTTCAGAGATAAAGATATAAATTGTAAGATGGAGTCGAAAGCTAGAACCATTTGACCAATTAAGTCACATATACCAAAATATCCTAACGGTTTTTCGGCTAGTACCACCGTTATGAGATTTTTTTTCTGCTATTGATTGATGACTTGTTTTGTGATTGCAATTATCACTGTATATTGTATTTTAATGTTCAAAGTGCTGTTTCTAACCTAATTAGTATTGTGTTGTTTTTATCTTGGTTATCTCTTTGGTATCAAAGTATATGTATATTTTTTTTGCATTTTACATTTATTTTCACGGCGATGTTTCTATCTTTATTATTATGTCGTTGTTTTCATTTTTATAAAATGACAATACCTTTTCTATCTGTATAATCATTGTGTTCTCAACAGTATTATAATCAATTAATAGTATTCTTTCTACAGCCCTTTTTAAAAAGTGTTGTTATCTTTTCCTAGATTGAAACTCTCCAATCAAATGGAGATACAAACACTCTTCGCTTCCGGTTATCACTTGTACGGTTTGCTAACAATACACAACTTTTCACTAAATACATTTTAATTGTAACGAAATTAGTGTTGTGTCACAGTAAACAACGACCAAGTAATATAATATGAACAGTGTTATGAACTGTGTTCAGCATGAACAACACTTACTGTGTTGGTTTGATAACCGGAACAGTTTCATTGTATTTAAATGCCGCAAGCGAAGAGCGGACCAAATGATTTTTGAAAAGGCCTATAGTATGGGCTCAAAAAACTTGTTTTTGTGTAATAGATAAAGCCATTTCTTATCTTTCGAGGTGCACCAAGGAAGATACGAAATGGCTTTATATGTTATCAATAAAACTCTTAAAAGCTGCAATTTTCCCTTCCCATATACATGTACTAGTAGTATATAGTAATGATATCACATTCATTATCTATGTCAAAGTTACTTGAGATCACCCTGTAACAAGTCATTATCTATGATGATATTCATCATTCAAAAATAATATGGGTAAAAATAGGCCACAATTCTAACTGTAAAAATGACATATAAAAAACAGCTGCAAAAATGACGAGGGAGAAAAGAATAAATGACCAATAGTTGAATGTCATAATTAAAAAGTTTTGGATCATTCAGTTCTTTAGCTTTTTTATTTTGTATCTTTTTTACCCGTTAAATAATGGCATATTTTATTTTTGTTTCATTTATTTAATTCTATTTTTACCATTTTTATTTTAATTATTTAATTTTATGCTCTTTAAATTTTTTACAATACCAAAATTTTAGAGATTTTATATGAAAATTTTCATACTTCATTTTGATAGAGGAATGACGTAAAAATGCATTTTTTCATTCCGACAGAAAAAAATATCTTACTCTGTGTAGATTTTAAGAATGTAAAATAAATCCTTTCCCGTGATACTTCGCTCTTTAGTGTTGTTCATTTTTAGCGATTGGATATTCACGTGTATTTCAAACAGGGGAAGTTAAATCGATATCAAAATACAGGGTAATAGCAAAAACAGTGCTAAAACATTACATACACATGTACTGAAAACTTGGCGTGCGTCTTTGCGTCTGCAATATTTGGCAACGTCACAAATGTAACGTCTTTTTGGTCTGCTTTGAAATTTTGGCAGTGAAAGGGTTAACTGTTTTCCGACAATGTATATATCTGAGTCTAAAAAAATATTTTTCAGTTGATTTTTAACTCGAAAGACATGGAATGGCTGGAGAGTTGTTAAAATGACAAGATAAATCACGTGAGGCTTCAAGCCTATCAACAGCCCTAAAAGATGATCTTCGTGCTTCCGATAAAATATAGTGCGCAAGTTTCTTTCAAAATCGTATACATTTTGTATTTTAAGTTATATTTCTTCATTTTCTTGAGTTGAATACGGTGTTGCTATATTAAATTGAAAACAATATGCTTGCTTTCAAATTACTCGTTTTTTTAGCTCACCTGGCCAAAAGGCCATGTGAGCTTTTGCCATCACTCGGCGTCCGTCGTCCGTCCGTCCGTCCGTTAACTTTTATTCAAAGATCTTCTCCTCTGAAACAATCGGGCCAATATTAACCAAACTTGGCCTGAATCATCACCAGGGTATGCACTTTAAAGTTTGTGATTTTTATGTCCGTAGACCAAACAATATGGCCGCTGTTACTAAAAATAGAACATAGGGGTAAATTTCTGTTTTTGCAAATAACTCAAAAACCGTTACAGATATCAAAAATTTGACTGGGATAAAAATGATCAGCATGATGAGATCTACCCACCCTGCAATTTTGGAGAATATCCGATAATCGGTTTTGGAGTTATTGCCCCTTTTCCTCTAAATTTCCGTTTTTTTTTGGTTACTTTTCGTCTTATATATTGAAAATGATAGCAGATAGGTGTAAAGTTTAATTACAAAAATGGTCAGCATAATAACATCTACATGTCCTGCAATTTTGAAAAAAAAATATGACGACCCATATAGGAGTTATAGCTCCTTTTTTGTTGAATTTTCACGATTTTTTTACGTTTTTACTTTTATTTCAAAAACAATTTGCAAAAGTGTTAAGCTTATCGAGGTCTACAATTTCTACAGATGTCCAGCAGGTTCGCATCTCATACAAGATGGCCGTATGGGAAAGGCATTTGAAGATCTTTTTCTCTGAAATTACTGAGCCAATTGGAACCAAACTTGGTCACAATGGTCCATTGGTGATCCACTTCAAAGTTTGTGATTTTTATGTTCATACCTTATCCAAGATGGCCGCCAGCGGAAAACATAGTTTAACATAAGGACCCTATGTGAAATGCATTCAAACTTCTCTCTTCTCTGAAATTACCAAGCCAATTGGAACCAAACTTGGTCACAATAGTCCACTGGTTGTCCCCTTCAAAGTTGGTGATTTTTGTGTTCATACCTCATCCAAGATGGCCGCTAGCGAAGAACATGGTTTGACATAAGGACCCTATGTGAAATGCATTCAAAGATCTTCTTCTCTGAAACGAATGAGCCAATTGGAACCTAACTTTGTCACAATAGTCCATTGCTGAACCACTTCAAAGTTTGTGATTTTTATGTTGGTACATAGTCCAAGATGGCCGCCAGCGTGGAACATAGTTTAACATAAGGACCCCATCTGAAATGCTTTCAAAGATCTTCTCTGAAACTAATGAGCCAATTGGAACCAAACTTGGTCACAATAGTCCATTGGTGATCCGCTTCAAAGTTTGTGATTTTTATGTTCATACCTCATCCAAGATGGCTGCCAGAGGGAAACATACTGTAACATAGTGACCCTATGTGAAATGCATTCAAAGATCTTCTCTGAAACTACAGAGCCAATGGGAACGAAACTTGGTCACAATAGTCCTTGGGTGGTGTCCTTCAAAGCTTGTGACTTAAGTGTGTATGTCAGAAACTGTAACATCTGGTGGACTGATGTATAGTATGGATAATAATGACATTAATGGATGGTCTCTTGGTGACAATGAATAAAACCAGTCACCAGGTGAGCGATACAGGCTCATGTGAACCTCTAGTTTTATATTGCGCCTCGGATCAACGTGCCTGCCGCAAAGTAATTTGTCAAAAATGAAAATAACATTTGTTTTCCTGTGACGTGTGTATTGCATATTTATAGCAATGAAATCAACAGACATACGGAATCACACAATCCGATTATTTTCATGTATAACGGAATATCTTAAGGGCATATCCAGTAGTTTCAGGGGAGATAATAGAAAATACAGAAGAAGGCAGTGTCTCCCGAGAATATGACGTTGATAACGTGTCTCCCTATTTGGCGGACTCTCTGCGGGTTACCGACGGGAGATTTGTTAAAAATTGCGTATGTTTATGATTTACTCTTAAACTAACTCGGTCACCTATATCGCTTTTGCCATTTTTGAGTAGCTTATTATTAGAAGAACACAATATCAGAATTTCATAAAATCGACAAAATGAAAAGTTTTTAAAATATTGTAAATTTGACTGTGTAATTCACTATTTCGTGCACCTTTTTTCGTTAAACATGCTACATACTCTTCAGTTTAGAAAAATATAACATATTATCCTAAATCAAATAAATTTTTCTGTAAATTCTTAACATCTTAACTTTGTTTTTCTGTTACTCTGGTACCGAGTAGATTAAAAATGATTTCTTAATTAATTTTAAAACTATAACTTAATTTTTCTTCAATAAACGCAAAAATGATCAATGTTTGAGGTCGATTTCCATGGAAACAAAATCAGCGACCCAATATTTTCTTGTCATTTTTAGAATCCTCTGTACTTGTTTAACAACATATTTAAAAAATATGAAAATAACAATATAGCAAGAAACTGTTGGATATGCCCTTAATACATGCAGACGTATACAGCAGTTCTTTGGAGCTCCATCGGAGCTTTGGTATTTCTTTTGTTGAAGTGTATGATAAAAACATCATTACATGTCATAGTTCATATCACGCCTTTCATCAGCCCTCGGTTATGACGGCTCTCGGGCTGATAAAGGGCATGATATGAAAATGAAAAATGCCATGTAATAATCTATATTTATTATGCTGACTGCCTTCACGGAATAAATAATATGGTTTCTCATGAAAAAGTTAAGCTTTTTCAGTCAAGAATATAATATGAATTACAACATTTATGAATAGATTATCATTATTATTAGTAGTACACATTTTGTAAACTCTTACATGTGCCAATTCAAATAGAAGATCAAAACGGGAAAATTCTAAAATGAAAAATGAAAATAAAGTTATTCTTAGAAACAATTAGTATAATGCTGTGATTTATGATTTCATGGTACAGTTGGCTAATTGCAGAATTCACAACATTTAGTTTAACATCCGGAAACCCTTCAAACACAGTCAAAATTTTTTTTTCTGCCAGATACTCATTGAATAGAGAGGGAGGGACTGACATTTTATATGAAACAGAAGAGAGGAAGGAACTCACATTTTGTATGAAACAAGTATTTACTGGTCTGCCTATGGCGAAAGCCCGTTTGTTTCGTAAAGTTGCTGTCTTTCGTATCTAAAGATTCTTCATCTTCCTCTAAAGACAGTACTTCAGCAAATACCATAATATAATTTAATGACAGAAATTTACATAATTCATGAAAACCAAGAACTGCGGCTGAAGTCAGTAAATAAAACTATAGTAAGTGAGAATCGAATCGTCAGTCTTAAAAACAATGACAAGGACAATGGCAACGTCGAAAAAAAAGAAACAAAGACATAACATGACACGGCACAGAAAAGAAAATGAAGACATGCACATATACAAAAATGAACAACACGGACCCAATAAAAAACCATGGGTGAGATCAAGTGCACCGGTAGAGTAAGCATCCCCTGCTTCTTGTAAGACACCCGCCGTGTTGAACATAACAACTAAATCCTAATTGGTAATATTTTCCGAGATCGGCAAACTTCGTTCTCAGTATGTGATATTTTCGTTGCTACGCAAAAATATCACATGTTGCTAGGGGAAGGCGGAGCAAACAAATATTACTGCAAAATACCACATTCAGGAGAACCAATCAAATGACTGGATATTATCAGATATTTGCATGGAGTATAATAAAATCCAATTTGGTAACGTCTCTTAATGACCTTTCTACATCCATTTAAAGCGAGTCGATGATGCAATGCAATCTATCCTTCTGTATGTGTGTAATGCTCCCCGCTAGCTCTTTGCACTATAAAAGGTACAAATCTGAACTTCTGCACAATACAGGAACATTATCTCTGGTAGTGCATTAGTGGGTTTGGTTTTATGTCAGATGTCCTAGGGACATATTATGGTTGACGATTCGTTTTCGCGATATCAAACTGAATAAATCGCCCCGACCGTTTAGGCTGGGAAATCGACTCGCGTTGAATATTTTTGAATGTAGCAACTTCACAAATTATGTCGTAGTTTTTGTATAACTCTCAGTGCATGGCCTCTGGGGCTGCAAAAAACGAAAAGTATAATTCATATCGAACTCCTACCTTTATCACATATTTAATCGCAAAAACATAGAAATCACGGAATTACTGTAATATTTGTGTGTCGGAATTTTATTTTATTTTTGGTATCTTTCAATAAGGTTTGTACTTTTGTTATTACCATAGTTTCAAAATGAAAACACACTTTTCTTTCAAACTTAGGATAAAAAAAATGATGATTATACTCCTTTTCATGATCTTGATATATCAATAAATCAAGGAAAGTTAAACACTAAGGTTTATGATAAAAGGGATGATTTCTCCTTCCCTATAGTTGATTTTCCCCATCTCGACGGCGATGTTCCGTTAGCCCCTTCTTACGGGGTCTACATTTCACAACTTGCTCGATATGCACGAGTATGTAGTGATGTTTCTGACTTCAACGTCCGAAATCCTTGTCTCACTGAAAAACTTCTGCATCAAGGGTTTAGATATCATAAACTGATAAAAACATTCTCTAAATTTTATTATAGATACATTGACTTA
The DNA here is from genome assembly GCA_002080025.1 of Modiolus philippinarum. Classification (NCBI taxonomy): domain Eukaryota; kingdom Metazoa; phylum Mollusca; class Bivalvia; order Mytilida; family Modiolidae; genus Modiolus; species Modiolus philippinarum. Next base: position 449 of record MJUU01006762.1, on the reverse strand, counting down.
TTAAGAAAATTTGGTTCTACATGCAGGGCTCTTATACATGAGGGCATTTCACATCCAATCTTCTATGGCAATATCATTTACAAAGCGCATAAATTCAAACACTTATTAATCCGTTGAACAAACTTATTCATAAAGGATATAAATACAGCATTGTTGTTAAATCTTTACTTCTGGTTTTTGTTGGCAAAAAAATTTATCATCTTCTAAATGCTTTACACCATAACTAAATTTAAACTATTTTTCATATTGGCAGTATTTGGCATTGCACAATATCTTGTTCTTCTTTCATAATTGATGATGTTGTTATACCAAATCTATTTAGTAGTATTTGAATTGAAGTTTCATATGTAAGAAGGCTTGACATCGTAGTCAACGGAAATTATGTCCTTAGCTAGCTGTCGGTAACCGCGAGCATTTGTCCGGACAGTACCTGTGTGTATTGTCTTCAT
>MJUU01006761.1:0-81308 GCA_002080025.1 Modiolus philippinarum | reverse complement strand
TAAATATTTATGTAATAAACAGACACTACTTTGATAATATTTCTACAATATAGCCATAATCCTAACAGTACACGATACATCGATTTGTATATGGAAAAAAGGACAAAAATAAAAGCATTTTTTACATAATGGACGGGTCTTCATATAAAAAAGACCTATGGCTACTCTGAACGACTCCGTATCATTACCCATTATCCGTGATCAAATACAGTGAAGTGGGAGAATATACTAGTAGTTTTCACACCTCTGTAATACAGTATCAAAAAGTAAAATCGAGTAACCATAATATTATTTACAAACAGCTCCAGCGTGCAATGTGCAAATGAAAATATATAAAAGGTGAAAAAAAGTACATGTAATAGAAGCAATGAGTTTTGATATAGTAGGGGCTTCCCAGGGAATAACATCAACAGAAATGTTAATGTTCATATGCTTTGGGGAAAGTTGCCAAAATATCCATAATGTCAAGGTAAACAGACAAGAGAAGTCCATACCGGTTCATTAATGGACGTAAACACTGATTGACCTGACAAAAAGGTCAATTTTACTATGCTGATAAAAATAGTAAACAAAAAGGTAAATCAACCTAACAATACAGGTATTGGCCGAGTACTTATTACGCAGACATATAATGCATATATATATCTATATATATTCAAGTTCAGTTTTAGTTTTAGTTGGTGCTGACCAGCACCCGTACAGCGTGATGATTCACACATGGCAGCACATATGGCACTAGGTTCAAGCCATGTGTGTATCCTCACACTACATGCACTACACGCAGCTGGACAGCACCCACCAAATCATTTCAAATCAATATACCAATTACAAAGTAATCATAAATGGTAACTTGAATATAGATTAAAGTTTACAATAAACATCATTTTGGCAACATGCAAATAAGTAAACTTAATCAAAAACATCATTTTGGTAACGTGCATATAAGTAAATTTGATCATAAACATTCTTACTTTGCCTATATTTTTCTAATTTTAGAAAATAAGAAGTATTTCGGTCACTTTCTAAAGCCCATTGTAATTTTGACCTTAAAATTGCCCCTTGACATTTTTGCCGCGCAAGTTCTTCTAATTCCCCTTTCAGTTCTAAATATTGAATTTGATCAATCAATAAGCCATTAGCAGATTTTACAGTCAACTCTTGAATTTTATTCTGTAATTTATAATATGTTTTATTTTTTTTTCTTTCTGTTTTTCTTTACCATATATTTGACTCAATCTTCTGATTTTGAATTTTAAATTATTCAACCACAATAATGGATTACTATTATAAAATTCGGAACCGATTTCATTTTCAAAAATTTTCTTAATTTTTTCAACAAAAACTTCATCTTCTAAAAATGAATTGTTAAATATCCAGACACCTGGACTTTTTTCAATATCAGAAAAATCTACATTCATATGAACAAAAACTTGTCTCACTATAAAAAACATTTTAATCATACATTTCAAATCATTTGATACTAAAAATAATCAATTCTACTTTGGGTTAAAAACCCTTGAACCCATTGTTTTCTAGAAAACATTTTTTGATCTATATTTTTAACTCTCCAAATGTCATACAAATTTTTGTCTTGCATAATATATTTCAAAGTACATACAGCTTTATCATTATAATGAACTGTTTTACCACTTTTATCAAGACAGGACATAGTAGTATTAAAATCACCAGCTAACATTAAAAGGTTTTCATCACTGATTTTCACTTTACATTTAATATAAAAAAAACATCTCTCATTAATACTATTTGGCGCATATAAATTGCATATATCTATCATTTTGTCATTTATCTTACCTCTAATACACAAAAATCTGCCATTTTCATTATCAATCTCAGAAAAGTCATTTTTTAGCCTTTTGCTAACTAAAATTGCAACACCCCTCCTACAAATGTCACTATTACTATAAAAAATCTCTCCTTCCAAAAGAAGTTTATCTTTCTCTAATTTTTCTGCTAAATTATCATTCCAGAATGTTTCTTGAAGACATATAACATCATAATATCTTTCTATGCATAATGACAAAATACAATATAACTTTGCAACATTACATAGACCATTACAATTTAGGCTTACAAAATCAAACGTAGCCGTTACAAAAATATTATTTGTGAAAAAGACATAAACAATACAAATCATTTTGAGTTTTTCTGCAAATTTTTATTCTGATAAGCCAACTTTGCCGCTTTCAAATTTGGATAAGCTTTCAACTTATCCCTTCGTTTTGTTTGATTAATTTTCAGAGGTTTACCTCTGCTGAACCTGTCTCTGACAAACTCTCCTTGACTAATTTGTGTCAGTGGAGAGGAGTCCAAAGTTATTTCATCAAGATCCCCAAAAACCCCTTCATCACCTCCCTCCTGACTACTAACATGTTCCAGAGGGGAGGTAACAGTATTATTTTTACAACATATTTCAACATCAGTACCAACATCTGAATTTACATTTTGTTCAATACATTTAGCATTACTATCTGTGTTATTCAATTCATGATCATCATCAACTTCTACTGTATCACTGTTTGTCATATCGGTCGCGATCTCAGTGTCACCAGCATCGGGTGAGCTCTGTTCTTCATCAACATTTAGACAGGAGGTCTGAACGTCTTCACCAGCGACACTGTCAGCATTTAACACCTGCTCATCAATCATCTCATCATTAATACCCTCATCGTCAGAGCTATGCTCCTTGGCAACAGGAACAGAGCTTTCGTTGTGCTTGTTTTCTTCAGTTACATAATCAGCCAGCCTTGTATCTGCTTCAGTAGCTTTTTCTGCAGGTGAAGCAATATCACTTGGTTCTACAGTATAAGAGTCAAATCTGCCTGTTTACTCGTTGTTGGAATATTTTCACTAAATATACCTTTACCAAAACGTCGCTTACTGCTAGGTCGGGTTCCAAAACCTTCCCCCCCAATATCTTTTACCACTATAACAACTACAAGAATCTTTCGACAATCCACATTCTAGACATACATAGTCTCTGCAGTGCTTACTTATATGTCCTTGTTCTCCACATTTAAAACATTTACATTCTAGACAATCTTTGTGTAAATGTTCACTACTGAAACATCCTGAACATACTTTGACTTGGTTATTATGCATAACCCTATAATATGCTGTCTCTTTATCAGACACAGAGAACTTCATAGAGTAAGGTATTGAAGCTGTATTGGGGGGAAGTTTTGCCTTAAATACTCTGGTACCGTCATATACATTTGATTTGGTTTTCATTTTACGCTTTTTAATTACTGAGACAATCTCAACGCCAATTCGCCTAAATCTGTCAATGATTTCTTCGTCAGTCACATACATAAAGTAGAGCGGCGAATTAAGCAAAAGTCGCTTATTTAAAAAGTTTAAATGACCCAAATACCCTATTCGATTTCTCAGTCGTTTTGGATAGCTTAATTATTATATTTTTGAAATATGTCTGTCGTAAAAATGAAATGTGGTAGAAACAATGTAATAATTGCAATTGAATGGCAGGACCCTAAACGGAATGTCAACACCCCAACTAATCTTTTGGGCTGGTTACCTGATAAACGAAAACTTATCTACAAATGGCATTATTACATGGAAAAGAGATAATTGCTGAAACATTTTTCATGTTATAGATCATTCTTCGAATTTGCGTTCTATTTTTATAGAAGATTAGAAAATACCCATAAAATCAACCCAAAAATCAGCGTTTTTCTCGAATTGAACACAAAATAAACAATTACAATATGCAGTTATTGTTTTAAGTTAAACTGTACGCCCTATTTAACAAGTTCGATGGTAATTTTGTGTCAAAGCACTAACCAATTATGTTTTAAATGCATTTAAATCGTTTAAAATTAGAATATTCAATCCGTAAATATTTCGTAGTTAGTCCGTCAATCAGTCTATTATTAAATTAAACGATCAAATAGACCATATCCGAGTTCTGGTATTCAGATTCACCAGTTGGTGTTTGTCCGCCCTACGTCACAAACGTGTCCGCCCCATGTGACCAACTTCGTGACGTTTTAGGCTCTATGACGTGACGTTTTCTATACTGTGACGTGTTGAAAAGTAGTCTGGTAAATCCTAATACCAAAGATCGGATATGGTCTATTCGTTCAGTTGATTAACGATTTCTTAGTTTCTAAACATACCCTTTGTTAGTTTTGCTACTTTATGTTTAAATTTATTCATACACAATGTATTCAAGGCAAATAGTGCGTGTTTTTGGGATATATTTACCAATTAATGTGAGGGTGTGTTTGATTTGTATTGAGAAAGGTGTGTGTGATTAGTATTGTTAGTAGTTCGTAAAACTGAAAAGTCCCCATAGTCTAAATAAGTATATATTAAGCGCAGTCTAACAAATACAAGTCATTAAGGAAGCTAAGGTCGTTTTTACATATGACGTTGACAAATATTTGTGATTGTTTTTCTACTTTCTGTTGTTTTGCGTTTTTATCCTCCTTGCTTTTTTTAATATTTTTTTTTGTTCTGTTCTTTTTCTTGTTTTTGGGGGGTGATATTGCTTTCTTGTTTTTGTTTTGTTTTGTTTGGTTTTATTTCTTTGTGTTTTTTTTCTGTTTTTTATTTGTTTTTTTTTTTNGACTTTAAAAACAGTTCAAGATATTGGAGGTGTTGGATGTACGAAAGTTTGAGAAACTGAAGATCAACTGTATAACTTACATTGTTACCTTGATTGTGGCAACTGAAAACCAGGTGAGCGATACAGGCTCCTGGGAGCCTCTGGTTTTATGTTTTTGGGGTTTTTTGTTTGTAATGTTTAATTTTTTGTTTGTTTTGGTTTTGGGTTCCTTTTCTGGGAAGTGTTTACAACATCAGAGGTAAGACCACAACATACAGTCAGCAGATATGGTATGATTTTTTTACGCTTTTCGGATTCATGCATTGTTATTAAAATGTTCGAGTCGGATTATATACTCTGTTCTTCTTGTATATGCAATAAGTGTTTTTAATATTGTTAAACTAGATAGCTACATCTTATAAGGTTGTTTAGAATAAATGTTTGAGATGCTCTATAATTCAAGAATATCGCTTGCAAAATTAAATGACCCGTCATTCTAAACCTCGAAAAGGCTAGTCAACCATGATTTCGATTGAATATTAATTAGAAATTAAAAGTATGGAACAGATAAAACCTGATTGATTGCATATGACTGTGGTTTGCAAATCTGCATCAGACGAATAATTCAAAACACTCGGGAAAAGACGGTATTCCTCACACTCGTGGAAGATATCCCGATCTTTAATTTTAGTCGAGTGTAAGAAGCTATTTCTTCCGTAAAATACAACGAACAAACCGAAGGAAAGTAAAACTTGCCATCCCTTGAGGATTTTTCATCTGTGACGTCAAATAATTACGGAGTTTACTAGGATAACAATTATGACGTCGACAACTTGAAATCGGAATGTTGGATTGGACGTTTACCCGTGTAAGACAGCTTCTATGGCTGTCTTACACGGGAAACAACCATTTACGGAAGAATACAGCAACTTCGTTAAACATTTAGTAATATGAACAGCACGTTATTTGAAATAAAATGTACATAGTATAATAATGCATATGTTATTGTATTATTGTATTCAATATTAGCAATGTTTTTATTTGAATATTTATAATATAAATTAGACAAGTTCAAAGTGAGTCATGCACTCTCTCTAAATAAATCATTTTCTTACTTATTTCCTTACAAAGCGAAATATGGTTTGAGTGCGATCATCATCTGTGTACAAACATAGCGAATGCTTGTCGATTTTTTGTGCAAATCAATCAGTCAATCCTTTTGTAGCTTTTTTGAAAAAAAAGGGGGGGTTCATTCACTATTTCTAAATAAGAAATAAAATAAAGATTAAGTAATCGAGTAAGTTGCAACAAAAAAAATAAAACAGAGTCATATTTAGATTTTTAAAATTTAATTCATATACCTTGCGTGTTGTCTATAAATCTGACTTCCAACATACTAGGTTACGTGCTATACGTGCTAACACAGGTTGATTTACGAAATTTAGCGCTTACAAAATATTGTTTCCGATTGTTTAGATTAAATTTAACTCATTTTGAATTCCACAACCAGGAAAAAAAATTCTTGAAACATATTTAAGCTTAAAATATAGCTCTTTAAAATTACATCAAATGAACGTCAATTTATCTTATAAGTGACGTAACAAATTCTGACGACATGTATATTAACATTCAAATTTGCTAAGTAATAAAATAAATTTCTATTGTATCAATTTTTATGCCTTGAAATGCTGAAAATCATAATATTATCCATTTTTTCATTTTTTACTGATTGACCTTTGACCCCTAATTAATCCCCCTTTCTACCACATTGGATTTTTACGACAAACATTTTTGAAATGTACACGACCTAAGCTTTAGGTATAGATATCGAATAGGGTATGTGGGTCATTTAAATTTTAAAATTTCTGGTCTCTGCCGCTCTACTAATACTCAGATTTATAATCGATACAATTTTAAATGTTGACACTAATTCACTAACGTTTAATCGTTTACTATTAACTGACAAGTGTTCACTCGATAAATCACCTATGTATTTTCGCTCCTTCATAACAACTTCATATCCACTTCCATATTTCGGTACACAAGCTAAAACTGATCATATTCCACATTTCTGCTCAATTTCATCGATAATTTCATCTGGAGTAATTTCTTTACTAATATTCACCAACACTGTTTGTTCTTTAGAAAACACATCGTCAAACGGGCACTTCTTTTCACCCATTGTTTCAACAAAAGTTGAAAAATAACACTACTAAACACATCCCGTTACATTTTGAAGATATATTCCAAAAATCAGCAACGGATGTAGAGTTTATCACAGTTAAATCGATTGGGGATTGAAACTTGCGAAAATATCACTCCTTTCTCATCCAAAGGTCAACCGGAAGTCCAAAATTTTGTAACATTTTGCAAGATAAAAATGAAATAAATGAAATAAATCCTCATCTTCATCTCCACACACATTACACAAGCAGACGTGATAACCACTACACCACAGAACCGGACGACTAATTGTGTCGTTTTTAAGTATTATATTTGTAAGTCTACCATCTTTGCCACAAATATATAGAAAAACTTGACATATTTTAAGGCAAAATATTCTATCCTTAAAATCGAATTTCTTGACGATATGTAAAGAATGAACAAACTGTCGAAATAAACTTCACCCTATATTTGCAGAAATATTACCATTGGTTTTCATCAATTATATATCCTTTTTACTGATGGTGAGAAAAGTTGGTAGATGTTCTTTTTGTATTTCTTTAGTGAAAGGATGTCAAATTGAGTTGTTTTAACGTTCCATGGTTCAATTCTATGTTCCACCTTAATTTTATATACCTAAAATACCTTTTGGGTAGGTAGGATTTCCGTGATGTAGTGATTATCACATCCGCTTTACACGCGGAAGGTCCTGAGTTCGATCCTCAGCGGAAACAATGTTTTTGGACATTCGTTTTTATGCTTCATTTTAGTTTTATCTGGGTCTTTGTGTTTTTTTATTTTAAAATCAAAAGAAACAATGGTAAATTTCTTACCTTGGTTTGTTTTTTCATATACCGTTGAAAGGTGAAGTTCTTATTTTGTAAGATTTTCTCAATAGTATGGGAGGAAAAAAATGATCGAGGTTCTGGCGAGGTTCGAACTCGCGACCTTCTGCGTGTAAAGCAGACGTGATAACCACTACACAACAGAACCGGACGACTAATTGTGTCGTTTTTAAAAGTCATTGATTGTAAATCGTATTCGGCGCTTAAAAACAGCAATGAAATCCAGAAATCCCAGTATATTTGAAGATCCCCTTGTAGTAAGAACTCTGCCCAACCTCCATGAAAATTACGTAAATGTCCCTGCAGACAAAGCTTCTAACAATATACTGTTTGTGTGTAAGAAACACTATCTCGACTGCCTTGTGAAGGAGATGGGCATCGACAGTTCATCTGGAAACCCTACCTATACCCCTACTACAATATCGAGGGATGAGGAAAAAATCACACTTCAGTTTTAGCATCATTTGGCATTAAAGCCAATGAAAACAATCAACTCCCTTACATCTACTGGATACCTAAACTTCATAAGAATCCATACAAACAGAGATTCATTGCCGGGTCTTCCAGATGCACCACTAAACCTCTTTCACAGCTCCTCACTACTTTGTTGACCGCAGTCAGAGATGGCCTGAAAAATTACTGTAATAAAGCTTACTCCACAAGCGGTGAGAATCAAATGTGGATTCTTAAAAATTCCAAAGATCTCCTTGAACAGCTATCTTCAACCAGTCTTACCCATTGCCATAGCATTCAATCCTTGACTTTTCTACTCTTTATACAACCCTGCCAAACAATAAACTTAAACCAGTAATTGCAGATTTAATACATCAATGTTTCTGCACTAAAAATGGAGAACGCAGATACAGCTATTTAGTTATAGGGAAAGACAAGACATATTTTGTTAAGAACCACACTGATTTAAACAAGAAGTACACCGAGACTGACGTAATCAAAATGTTAGAATTTTTGATCGACAATATTTTTATCGAGTTTTCCAACAGACAATAGGGATTCCTATGGGAACTAACTGTGCGTCGCTTTTAGCTGACCTTTTCCGTTACTCGTACGAGGCCAAGTTTTTACAAGGGCTTATTCAAAGAAAACAAAAAATATTTAGCCCAGTCCTTTAATTTCAGCTTCCGCTACATAGACGATGTACTTTCTCTTAATAATCCTAAATTTAAGGAGTATTTACATCAGATCTATCCCAATGAGCTTGAAATTAAAGAAACAACTGAAACACCTACTTCAGCTTCGTACCTAGATCTGTTATTGTCTATTGACGAAGATAGACGTTTGAAGTCTAAGATTTGTGATAAGCGTGATGATTTTAATATGCCCATTGTGAACTTTCCCTTTCTTAGCACCAATATACCTACCTCTCCAGCCTATGGAGTGTACATTTCACAGTTACTTCGTTACTGTCGAGCGTGTAGTTTGTACAGTGATTTTTTTAACAGAGCAAAAACACTGTCCCAAAAGATGCTTAGTCAGGGATTTGTTCAACCTATGTTAATTTCATCCCTCAAGAAATTTTATGGCCGTCACCATAACATCATCGAAAGATATGACGTGTCAGTATCCCAAATGAAAGTGGACATTTTCAGCTAGATTCACGTCTTCCCGGATTTGACTACCGACTTGGACATTTTCCTGGATTGACCCACTCACAGTGTGACGGGTGCTGTTAACAGAGCAGGACATGCTTACCTTTCCGGAGCACCTGATGTCACTCTCATTTTCACTGGAGTTCACACTGTGAGTGCTTTGTTCTGAATGTTGTGATTTCTGTTTCTGTGCTTTGTGTCTGTCTAGCGTCGTTGCTTTGTGTCTGACGTCATTGTTTTCTGTGTTCTCGTTTTGGCCATGCCTTTCGACGTCGATTTTCGTAAATTTCACTCCTTTGTTCCTTCGGTATTCTGCTGCCGTTGTTTTTTTAAGTATTATATTTGTAAGTCTACCATGTTTGCCACAAATATATAGAAAAACTTGACATGTTTTAAGGATAAAAAATTCTATCCTTAAAATCGAATTTCTTGAGGATATGTAAAGAATGAATAAACTGCTTATTGTCGAAATAAACATTACTTCACCCTATATATGCAGAATTATTATCATTGGTTTTCACAAATTACATATACTTTTTTTCTGATGGTGAGAAAAGTTGGTAGATGTTCTTTTTGTCTTTCTTTAGTGAAAGGATGTCAAATTGAGTGGTTTTGACGTTGTATGGTTCAATTCTATGTTCCACCTTAATTTTATATACCTAAAATACCGTTTGGGTAGGTAGGGTTTCCGTGATGTAGTGGTTATCACATCTGAAACTGATGTGATACAGATCGTGGGTTATGATAGAATATTTTTTCTGGGTATTACTGGGAAACAAAAGAATGTAAACAGCTATTTTGTCAATTTTTTGTTATTTTTGTTATCTGTAGCAAAATTGTGTATTTGTAAAAACAGGTCAATTTTAAAGCAAAATGGAAATATTATTGATTTGGTCAAGTTTTTTTTATAAACGCTTAAGCATTATGTAACATATTTTTATACTTATTGCAATTTTACAAAGAAAGACAATATATATAAAAAAGCTATTTTTAGACAATAGCAATAAAGTATTGCTTCGAAATAACAATATGAATTTCTTTTTTCAATAAGTGAAACTATCATATCTTCCTATTCAGAATAGTAAATTGTTATGTAGAATAATGATCATCTAATAATTGTAAACTGTGATATATGTTATGTTTTATGAAATAAAGATTAAAAAAATCACATCCGCTTAACACGCGGAAGGTCATGAGTTCGATCCTCAGCGGAAACAATGCTTTTGGACATTCGTTTTTATGCTTCATTTCAGTTTTATCTGGGTCTTTGTGTTTGTTGATTATAAAATCAAAAGAAACAATGGGAAAATTCTTACCCCGTTTTGTTTTTTCATATACCGTTGAAAGGTGAAGTTCTTATTTTGATCTCTTTTCTGGGAATTTTCCCCCATGTAACCTAAGAAATTTAATCAAGTGACCACTGGAACAGTTCCTATCCGTGATATTGTTCCTCCTTTCTTTGTTTGCAATGGAGAGGTGCATGGAAACGTAGCATACTTATTTTAATTTCTTATTATTCATTGTTACATACAACTCTGGGAAATAACCTTGACACGTTCTAACGAAGTATACATAACAGGATTTTACAAGAATCTGCTCCTATGAAAGTATCATCCTTCTGGGGAAAATGATATCCTAAACCAAAGGTTTAAGGTACAACTTGACACTATTTCTAATAAAAGGTAAGTATCTCAAACACAAGTTGCGAGACAAAAATAATGTTTGTCTACAATCAATTGCTGGTAACTATGGCCCGCATTCTTAAATCCCTGAAGGATTAGTAAATCGGTTAGTAATAAACATTATTATTATACCTTACATAATAAGTAATTGATTCTATTGGTTCAAATAAGGTCACATGACATAAAATAATCTGGATATTTTTCTTGAAATTAGCACAAAGGTTGAATAACCTTTACACAATACTCATGTCCATGGAATATCCTAAATTATTCACCGGTGAATAACCCTTGAAAATTTAAATGTATGGTGGTTAACCATGTTTTGTGAAATTTTATAGTATTTTCAGAGAAAAAACCATAAAATATCGATTTGTATTGATATAATTAAATATAAGAACGTTATCGGTCAGATTTTGGTAGCCTCTGGTTGCAGTTTACTCTGAATTGTCTCCCATTTTTATTACGTCATGATCATTTGTACACAAATGGCAGCTGCCAGTGTCAGGTTTGTCAGTTCAACCGATGAGTATTTGGACCAGCTCCTAGCTAATAAGGACACCGACAATACTTAAAAGGCAACAAAAATGGCATTGGCATGCTTTGCGCAATATTCTTTTGACAAATCATGACAGGGAGTTCAACTTCGAAACACGAGAAGCCTTGAACAGAAGGGATAAGGTTTGGTCCATCTAGGCATTTCCAGAAGGAAATAGATAGTACTATCATTAAAAGCGATAGGTTCATGATTATGTGGGAAAAGACAAAAGAAATGTGTTATTTAGGCTCATTGTTTTGTCAAGATGTTCAGTCTTTCATTACTATGGGCTTAGAGAATGCATTATGTCAACCCTGTAAGTGCTATTCAATTCAGTGGCGGTTCTTCCAAGTCTACATAACAGTTTATTGTGGTGACAAATCAATGACCATGAGGAATTAATGGTTTATAAGCAACAACGAATCAAACTTACGGATATAAAAATTGATTTCATAAACAAATAAGGTAAGATTATTTTAAGCAAGGGAACAAAATAATTAAGGAAAGGGTGATTTACCGTCAGATCATGGGTTATCGTGGGACATTAGTGTCAAACTAGGGTAAATCCAAGATTAGTTCAAGTTTCTCCCAGAGATATCACTTTTGGGCAAGACTTCGTGTTATGTCAGAACACTGACAATGATATTTATATTTGTTGTTTCCATATTTAACTCGATAAAATCCATGAAAACTTAGAAATACGAAGAAAATATGTATAACTAATTGCAAATGAGACAAGATCACATGCAAAGCAGAATGTGATATCAACAGGGGAAAAAATCAAGTGATTTCATTATTTTACATACATGTAAATTTTTTTCTCAAATATTTTATCCATTGTTTGTTCGGTATAATAAAACATTTACGGCCCTCTGAAGAGGTGAATATCTAAAATTGTCAACCTACTAGGGTTATTTCCCTCGGGCTAAAGCCCTCGGGGAAATAACCCTAGTACGGTTGACAATTTTAGATATTCACCTCTTCAGAGGGCCGTAATTGTATATTATACTCCCAATTTTGAAATAAAAAAACGGGGATATAGTATTCGTTTTGTCTATCTATCCCTTCCACCTTAATATCTGCAACTCCATTAAATGATGATAAATTTGATGCATCAGGCAACCTCTATCGCATGTTGACACAGGGCACCTGTTTTAGGCTTTTGACCTGACCAGTTTTTTGGTTTTCCATAGCTAAACATGGACTTCACATATATCAGCAAACAAATACCGAAACAAAAGTGATGAAAAGGGGAACTCCAAAATATAAAATCCAAAATCTCGTCAATTCATATCCAACATGAATTAAGACAGCATGACAAATCAATACAAATAAACAAAAATGAACAAGAACCCCACAAAACTAAAGCACTAGCAGTGTGAATCCCTAAAAAACTGAGGCATCATCAGGTAATCCGGAAGGGTAAGCATGATCTGTTCAACGCGTGGCATCCGTCACACTGCTAGTGGAAAGTCCGGTTTTTTGATAGTCGGTGTTTGTCAGTCCGGTAATCACTCTGGATCTACCCAAAAGGTATCAATACGCATCTTTGAAAGAGAAACATTGTAACGGTCTGTCAAATCATGGTGACGACCGTAAGACGTCTGTAGTGACAACTGCAACAGTGATTGAACATACCCTTGATGTACAAGTTTTTGAGACAATAATTTCGCTCTGTTGACAAAATCGCTGTACAAACTCCAGGCACGGCAATAGCGAATGAGTTGTAAAATGATAAGATGATACTGATATGCCATCAGCAACTCCTCCTGAACCCATGAGTAGAATCTGATGAAACTTTCAGAGAATCTTAATCACATGATGCCATAGTGCCCCTCCTATTTCAGATCTTAATTTGAACAATTTGTAGGGTTTCCAATAGCCGTACATTGTTCAAGCAATGCATTTTCATTAGGGGATAGTGGTATGCCGTCTGTAACTCCTCCCAAACCAGTAATTGGAATTTGATTAAACTTTCAGAGAATCTTTCTCACTTAATGCCATAGTGGACCTTTTTCAGATTTTGATCTGATCATTTTGGGGTTTTCCATAGCCAAACTTGTACTTTGCCATTCTATGTTTAGACGGGATACTGGTAGGTTTTCGGCGATCCATCCTAAACCAATGAATGGAATTTAATGAAACTTTCAGAAAATCTTAATTACAGGATGTCATAGTTCATCGCCGTTACAGATTTTGATTTGACCAATTTTAGAGGCTTCCCATTGCCATACATGGACTTTGCTATTCTTAGTCATAAGGGGTGCCGGTACGCTTTCCACAACTCATCCTAAACAAATGAAGAGAATTTGATGAAACATTCAGGGAATCTTTTTCACATGATGCCATAGTGCACTTTCTTTTAGACCTCGATCGGTCAACTTTTTTTTGTCATAAATGTCAGTTTTCATATTTCAGGTCGTCAAAATTTTTCTAAAAACCCATATTATGAATGTAAATGACTTATTTTTGTTGTATTACTAATTCTTGACCATGAATTTTGCTTTGAAATCCCTAAAAGTGAAAAATTTCTTCATTTCAGAAAAAGGGCATAATTTATATTGCAGAGGGGTTATTGTTCTGGATTTTTGCTTTTATTTCTACCATAGAACATCTGAGAGACAAAAGCAATGATAATGAGAGCAATTATTTGAAAATATTTTGATATATGCTTTGAAACGTTTGAAATATACAAAAAGGTTTACTTTGAAAATTTGACCTTGACATTGATCCTGGTCATTTTCACCATATGTCACGTGTACGACCAGTCAAAACCAAAGGAATTTTTCTCAATATTAGGTATAATTTAGCCGTGTGTCAGGGTGGTTGATTAAATTAGAAATTTTAAACTCTAGGTTGCTGCTCTAAATATATGTAGCTTACATATTCACATTTTGGCATAACCATCTGTTCTGACACTGACGGAACTGCGATTCATATTTCAATAACCAAATAGAAATAATCAAAGTATTTTGTAATGCAAAAAAACGTCATTAATAAGGTTTTCGTTACACTTTGAAGCAACTGCTTATTCAGAGTAAATTATGCTTTCATACGTAAGTGGAAATGTTACCAGAGGTGCTCAGACGTTTTTCCTGCTTTGGGTTAGTAAATTGTATATATCAGTGTTCGCAAATTTGTGTGGCATGTCAAATGTTAGCAAAGATATTCATACACTTTGATTTAATTGATTCCTTTAATGCTTACACTTTAGTGGTAAAGTTTATGTATGGGTAACTACAATCTTTCAAATGTATATCAGTATCATTTTATCATATTAAAAATATTATAAACGTAATGAATTTCATCATCCTTGTTCTTTACCCACTCATCAGAATCAACTAAACTTCTCTGATATATACCAATTCTCTCCTGTAACAAAAAAATACATGAATCATTAGAATGTTGTTTTTGATATTCATAATAGATACAAAGACCTTCCCATGGGTACAAATTGTGCACCTTTCATTGCAGATCTTTTTCTGTTACGAACGAGATTTCATGAAAAAACTTCAAAACGGAACCATACCTAACAGTGATAAGCTTGTTTCTATTTTCAATGATAACAGTAGGTATATTGACGATATCCTGACTATTGATAATCCCCAGTTTTTAGATTATGTAGACGTTATTTACCCGCAACAACTGAAATTAAATAAAGCTAACAATGATTCCAAATGTTGCCCTTTTCTGGATCTGACTATCATTATTGACTCTGGTAAAATCAAAACCAAAATATATGATAAAAGGGATGATTTTGATTTCACTATTGCTAATTTCCCTTTTCTTGACGGCGACATTTCCCTTGCTCCATCCTACGGGGTTTGTTCTACTCTTGATGATTTCAATGAACGTAACCGTACTATCACAGCCAAACTTTTACAACAAGGTTACAGATTTCATAAGTTGTTGAATACATTTAAGAAGCTTTGTAATAGATATGAACATGTTATATCTAAATATGGCGTTACTCGTAAACAGCTTATTACTATGGGCATTTCTAGTCCTCGTTTTTACGGAAATGTTGTTAAAAATGCCAGAAATTGATTAAAAATCCTGAAAAGCTGGGACGTAACTTACATTTTTTTCGTAATAGGGGATATCGACAAGATATTCTGCTTGCATCCATTAAATTAGCTTTGAGACCTAGAGACCTAAAAAATTTTGCACACATACTGGCCTCTCACTGATACTACCGATGTCTACTGAAATTTACGATGATTCTTGACCAAACCCTTCGGGAAGTTTTGAGTTTGATTTTTCTTCCGTAGTGCGACAGTGTTCTACCAGCAGACTAGGCTCCTTGAGCTAGCCGGCAGTTTAGCGGCGATCACTCCTTGACCCATCTTTCATAATTACGTATTGTCTTTTTCTCTTCTTTCAAGATTGTGGTGATGGAGTTAGTAGTCTACCTGTATTGGGTTTTATTCGTATGTTTTTATACTATAGGGAAACGGGACAGATAAAGGGAGGTTTGGGTACCCATAAACCGGTTTAATCCCACCGCTGGCTTTTGCTAGTGCCGGTACCAAGTCCGGCTGTCCCGGGTTCCTATCGTTGTCTACGTTTGTGCTTTGTCTTATACTTGCTTTTCTTGTGTAGTTCACTTGCAAATCGTTGCATGTAATTATAATTTTCAGTCATTGTAGGTGTTTCCTGTTATCCATTTTTTTTAACTTTAAAAATTATTTTTTTATGAATATTTGATTTGTTTTTGTATTTTTAGCTTTTATTTACTTACCTGATGATACAACCAAAAATTACCATGTCACTTGAGTAAATATATTTATATATATATTGATGTTATTGTAATGATTAGCAAATATGAAAGGTCTTGAAACATCTGGAAACATTTAGCCTTATCCAATGGGCTTTTTATTGGAGATGTCATCACCACTCGCATAAATACAAGGAATACGAGTAACTTGCATCAAAATATCTCAGTAGTTACTGTATTTTGTTTATTATTGTGCATTATATACTCAAAGCATAACTCACTGTGGTAGTATAACGCAAAGCATAATATATGCAACTTTATCTTAAATAATTAATGCTATCAAATAGCCAAATAATGATAGAATTGGCACAAAAAATCAAAAAAATAATGACAAGATTTGAAAATAAAATGAAACGAAAAGCGAAATAAGATTATAAGGATTTATATAACTACAACAAATGTACAAGGCTAGTTTAAAACACCGAATACGCTGTGTGCTTTTTTTTTCTTTTTTTTTTTTTTTTTTTTTTTTTTTTTTTTGTCAAGGAGTTATGTCAGATTTGTCAAAAAGTTGTTGTAGTTGCTGTCAAGTAGTTGTATTGATAAATGTTGTTGTCGTCCAAAAGTTGTGAAAATAGACGCTGTTGGTATCAAATAGTTGTTGTAATTGACGTTGTTGTTGTCAGCGAGTTGTGTTGATAGATGTTGTTGTTGTCAAGGAGAGTTGTGGTAATAGACGTTAAGTAGTTGTGGTAATAGACGCTATTGTTGTAAAGGAGTTGTGTTGGTCATGATTTGTTGTAATTGACGTTGCTGTTATCAGGGAGTCGTTGTAATATATTTTCTGTAGAGTGCTAATCAATCACAGTTATTAACGTTATTAACTTTTTCTGTTGATTGTCATAGATTTGTACTTATTGATGTTGGTTTGGCTTGTAAGGAAGTTTTCCCTGGAGACATTGTTATTAATGGTCTGAGAGTTGTGCTTATAGACGTTATTATATTGCCTATGGAGGTAATAAAAGATGTTTTTCAGTTTAAAAAATTGAACTTACAGACGTTGATGTTGATTGTGGGATTTTGTACTTATAAAATTAGTTTGGGTTGTCACGGATTTATTCATTATAGTTATTGTTGTTGATTTTCTGAGATGTGTGCGTATAGACATTGGTGTTGTTTGGAATGAAGTATCCTATATTCTAGTTTGATTACAGTTTTTAATAAAATAAAATTAACATAATCAGACTATGTACAATTGGGAAATACCTACTTGTTACATCGACTGCACTTCAACCGGTACCTGTAATTTATATATATATATATACCATCGATGAATGTAATGACCCTCAACATTTCTTTTCAACACAACAAAATAAAGAATGTTATGATGGTATATGTTGTAAATACCGACAAGATAGAGGCTGATATACCAAGGAAGAGTTAAACATTCTTTAATATAACTAAATACCGGAGTAAATATATATTCACATGTGATATTCTTGATTTTAAAGAATGTTCACTGCCGCATGGAACTAAAAATAAACAACTCTGGACAAAGAATCATGATCTTAAAAAATACAAATTAGTATATATGATGCATATTAGATATCTTGGCAGGAATTATATTATCTCTTTTACGTAGGTGAACAACATTTAATTCATGCTCTTTAAGAAATCAGATCGTGAGGCTTTAACGAATCAAATATATAACAAGCAAGTAACCGCACAAAATGTTTGGCCATAATTGTTATAAATTCTGCTTATCCGTTTTCTGTATGTTTTGCTTACTGCAAATAGGCTTTCGTCATCATTGTTTTAAGTTCTGCCTATCCTATTTCCGTCTGGTTTGCTTTATCTTCTTGTAATGTACTATTTTGCGAATGTTACTGTGCTTGCATGGATGTCAGGTTCTTAGGTTTTTATTTATGATAATTGTATTGTCCAAAATCGATATGAGACCATGCCTGAGTGATTTTATGTTTATGATAGAAAATACAAACCTGTAGAAAACTCCTTGTTTTTAATTATTTTCTGTTTAGTCCTTGTTAGTACAATATTTGTCTTTTATTATAACTATTTCAAGCTTTTAGTTCACATTCCTCACCGTTTAATTCATCTGTGGATATCATGTAAAGAAGGCCTTTCTAACAAAATTTTCTAGAATTCATTTCTGGTCCATTATTAAGTGTGGTTCTAATTACCGGTAGCACACTTGTTTCAGAGAAAAGGATTTTTGAATTTTCTTTCCATAGGGTCCAATATTTAACAATGTTCCCTGCTTTCCCCAATTCTTGATGAGGAATTTGCAAAAAGTAACAATACTTGATCAGTATCTCATAAGATTCATGCAATGTTTGGATTGGTTCTCTTTAAGAAAATGTTTTTTGCATTTCGAATAGGTCAAGATAATGTTAAACCACGTTCTCAACTAGCGGCAATGTCGGATGACAGATTAGCACTTAAGCAACAACACATTTCTATATCGATTTAATTCATTCAGCGGTTTTCTAGAAATAAATCTTTGTATGCATTTCCCATAGAATCCAATGTTTATGTAAGCACGTTTGACTGAGGGATAGGCACCAAAGTAACATTACTTGGTTCCGCACCTCATAAGTTAGATTCATGTTTGGTTCAAATCCATTCAGCCGATCTATAGAAGAATTTTGTATGCATTTCCATTAGGGTCTTATTGTAAACAAAGTTCGCCACTGACGGACATGTTGGGTAACGGATCGGTACCAAAGTAACAACACTTAATCAGCAGCTCACAAGATTCATTAATACTTTCATTGGTTTAAATCAATTCATGATTTCTCTAAAAATAAGATACTCGAACGCATTTTCCATATATCTTCAGTTTGCTGATGGATCGGCACAAAGTAACAACACTTGGTCAGCTTTCATAAGTGTAGATCAAAAGAAAATCTTTGTATTCATTTCCCCACATGGTCCAATGTTAAACTAAGCTTTGCCGCTTGTGGCCATGTTTGATGATGGATTGGCACCAAAGTAGCATTACTTGGTGTTCCAGAAGTTGTCAGAAGGGACCGTCAAATTTTTAACCAAGTATGCCGCTGACAGCCATGTTCGATGACGGATAGCCACCAAAGTCACAATTTTTGGTAAAACCTCATAAGCATCATTCATGCCAAACTTGGTTCAAATCCATACAGTGGTTCTAAAGAAGAAGTTTTTTGAAGCCAAAGTTTACGACAAACGGACACTGAAGGCAACTAGAGGCTCTCAAGAGCCTGTGTAGCTCACCTGGTCCATGACTGGCATAAACTACAGCCCAAATAACCCAATGTTAAAGTGTATCATTTTCTACAAGCTTCAAAGGAGAAAATCTTCGAATGTGTTTTCCCCATAGGGTCCAATGTTAAACAACAGTCAGTCCCGGCTGGTGGCCATCTTGGATGAGGTGCAGACCTGTCAGACACAATTTTTTAAGAAGATCATTAAAGGCCTATTGTGACCAAGTTGTGATTCTAACTGACCAAGTAGTTTCAGAGAAGAATATCTTTGGATGTGTTTTCCCATAGGGTCCAATGTTAAATTATGTCCCCCGCTAGCGGCCACCTTGGAATACATGTGGACTTACCAGAAACATTCTTCGATAGGTATAGACAATGGACAGTTGTCACCAAGTATAATTCCAATTGGGCAAGTATATTCAGCAGTTTCCATGGTAATTTAAAGCCCTACTATCCATTACAACCCATTTCAGACCATCATACAAAAAAAATTTGGGCAGGGGTTCCCCTTGTAATTCAGATAATACATATTGCTGAAATCAAAACATTCAAAGTCCCCCTTTCCATTTTGGCAGGGGTTCCCCTTTATAATCTAGTTTAAACATATTTCTCATATTGTGAAGAAACACATCCCTACATCAATATCTATTTGGAAACCAAATTTCATTGAAATTGGACAATGTTCAATTTTCCCGCCTTTTTGGTGGCCATTTCGAAATGGCTTTCAACGACCAATTTTCAACATCAGTTTTTGAAGTCGCAACATCAATATCTATTTGGAAACCAAATTTCATTGAAATCAGACAATGTTGAATTTTCCTGCCTTTTTTATGGCATTCAACAAACAATTTTTAATATCGGTTTTGAAGTTGCAACATCAATACCTATTTGGAAACCTAATTTCATTGAAATCGGACAATGTTGAATTTTTCCGCCTTTTTTGGCGGCCATTTTGAAAAATGGCGGTCCACAAAAAATTTTTAACACTGGTTTTGAAGTCGCAACATCAATATCTATTTGGAAACCAAATTTCATTGAAATGTAACAATGTTGAATTTTCCCGCCTTTTTTGGCAGCCATTTTGAAAATGTCGGTCATTGAACGATTTTCAACACCACTTTTGAAGTCACCACAGCATGGCAAACATTTTATCAATTTACACTTAACCTTCATCTTCTTTAGTTTTGGAAATAAAAGACAAAAAATATGAAAATTTTTTAAAATTCTGTGAAAAAAGGGCAGTAACTCCTACAACGGTTTTTGGATTGTCTCTAAAATTTAAGGATGGGTAGATCTTGATATGCTAAATATTTTTGCAATTTGAAGTAGAACTCTATCTGCTATAGTTTCTTTGAGAAAAAATTAAAAACATTAAAATTTTGAAAAATTTCCGGAAAAAGGGCAATATCTCCAAAACTGGTAATCAGATTTTCTTCAAAATTGCAGGGCAGGTAGATCTTACCATGCTGATCACTTTTACTCCAGTCAGATTTTTGATATCTGTAACGGTTTTCGAGTTATTTGCCAAAAACAGCAATTTACCCCTATGTGCTATTTTTAGTAACGGCAGCCATGTTGTTTGGTCCTCAGACTAATCGAACACAATTTTGAATCTAGATACCCTTGTAATGATTCAGACCAAGTTTGATTAAAATTGGCTTAGTGGTTTCACAGGAGATTTTTGAAAAGTTTACGACGGACGGACGGACGGACGGACGGACGACGAACGACGGACGGACGCCGACAGACGACGAACGACGGACGGACGCCGACGGACGCCAAGTGATGGCAATAGCTCACATGGCCTTTTAGGCCAGGTGAGCTAAAAAGTGATAGCAAAAGCTCTCAATGGCATAGCCGAATGAGCTAAAAGTTGTCGACACATAATTTATTCCACATTACTGCTAGAAAGTGCTTTTTGTTCTTCTTTTTTAGTGATATAAATTTGATGAAAATTGGACTAGAAATTATAAATGGAGAATTCATTTAAACTTAGTCAGATGAACAGGTAAATTTTGTAATATGAAAGATTTCTGGCCATCAAAAGAAAAAAAATATTTTGTCTATCGTATCTATGTTTTTTGTTATTTTAAATACGCTAAAATTATTTTTAAAATTAAAATCATCATTTCACTGTCACTTGTAATATTGTACATACCCAGTCCTGGAAATGAAAAAAGATACATGATTATAATCTATACAACATTAAATACTAATACGTACATTATTAACCATAAACATAACACTACAGTACCGTTTCGTATAGAGCACTTTTGAAAGTTTATAGAACGCTGTTGAAAGTTTCCAAAAATCTAAACAATATAAATCACAGGGTAAGAAATGGATCTCAGGTAATGATCAGTAGTTTGTCAACTGGGGAAATTGTACTGATTTGAATCTAATGTTCGTGATGTTTGTACATTTATGTACGTGGTTTTGGTCTTCCATCTTCTGTTCTTCTCATGTTTCTGGACTTCGATTGGTGTAATTCACATATATTTTATTCCTCCGGGTTAGGTCAAATTTTAAAAAAAGGCAGGACGGTTTCCTATAGCAAAAAAAATCCAGGATGACTATGCGGTTTAATCCAGGACAGGCTTGGAACAAAAATAAAAAAAAGCCAGGATAGAAGTCACACACAAAAAAAATCAAGGATGAAAAATTTGACCATAGCCTCCCCCTCCATCCCCCCCCCCATAGAAATCAAATGGTTTCTCCCTTACAGCCAGATAAAAATCTAGCATAGGTATTCTTGAAAGGACCATACGTTCGGCGTAAACAAACTATTATAAAGGTATGCAAATCTGTTTTACAGACAAATAATGTATGTATACAAATCCGCGTATTATGGATGTTACGAACATCCTTTAGAAGCGATAGCAAAATAAAATCCTATAGAGGCATTTACAAATGTAGATAAGTATAAAATGGCCCTCACAAACACTGGGCACAAATTCTCATTAGAGTTTAATTGGAAAATGTATCTTCAAGAACGAATAAACAAATTAATTTGATACAAAATTTTATGTTCTGATTATACGTCAGCTAGGAACACTTGGCTTTTGTCAGGCAACGGATGACAATGATTGTAATTTGCCAGTTTAATAAATGTTTGTTGACATCTAGCAATGAATTTCGCTCAAACCGTTCCTAGGAGCTATCTTGAACTTACTTACTCATTGTTGAAGACCTCATGGTGACTTCAAGACGAAGAACAATAAAAGCGTTGTTCGATTGCCTGGTTTACCATGTCTTTGTGGAGACTTTGTCTCATTTGCATTTACTCCATATACCTTCATTGTTTATATAAATGGACGAGAATACAGAATATTTAAGAAGCACATTGTCTCAGTATAAAAAAAAAATAAAACAAAAAAACATGTAGATTATGATCACTTTATTTGTAAAATTATTTTGTTGTCAGCTGTATTGTGTATTGCACTTCATTATATGTAAATATTTCTTACCCAGACATCCTGAAAAATAAAATTCTGAATATAATTTCTGAACAAATAAATATTTACATCATTTACAGCCGATTCCTTGATTTACATTTTTCTTTAACTTCAAATTAATTTATATTCAAACACACATTAGTAAAAATGAAAGCTATATATTTAATATGTTTGACGTTTCTAAAATATATATATAAATACTTGTACTTGTTGCCACAACCTACTCAAATATATATTTCTACAGCAGTAACCTTGTAAAAATTTCTAAGGAATTCTAAATTGATATAACTGACAATATACACTTGTTAATGTTACGAAAGTATAAAATGCATGCTTGTATCATTTTATGTGGAAGAAAAAGACATCTCTAATTTTTGACTGGCGGAAGTGATGGCAAAAGCTCTCCCTACTATAGACAGATGTGCAAAAAGAAGGCGACAATCTGAATCCTATCCGTATGTATTTTTGCAGTGAACGAAATGTTGAACTGTACTAGCAGCTAGAGCATAAGATGTGCTGATAACTAATCATTATAAGTTTTGTATATGAACATGACATAAATTAAATTTTATTACTTTCGGTTCTTGGTTTTCTGACTGCTCCTTAAAAATTGTTATATGTACTCACTCCAAGTGATATGACCAAACTGCATAAAAGATGGCACTTTATATTCTTATATGTGAAACATGTAAAATCCCTCTCCGTGCCGTACACTCGTATTCTTAATTGCATGACTGTTTAATTCATATACAACATTATTCTTCTGTTGAACTATGGAAGTATTATATATTGACAATATAATACTTCCATGGTTGGACGAAGTTCCTTAGTATTACCTATTCTCTAACATTTGATAACGGATACATGTGCACAACGGAGGATGACATATAAGGCAATAAGTATGCTGCCAAACGAGGTAGTAATTTTATAAATCTGTATATGTATACAACAATCATTCATTTCCATTTGATATTTTGTTTTGACTCAAAGATTACATAACAGATATGCATCGGACTGTTTTTCTCAATCGTATAATATTTTCATTTATAAAATACGAGCATAGTTCATACCATTAGAATAATATACTTATATTTATATATCACATATGAAACAATACTTACCAATCCCTGAAAATATACGATAAAATATTAATAAAATGTCTACATAATTTAAAAGACATGCTGTATAAATTAGCTCAGTACATATTAAGCAAACCATAAAATAACTATTATGTTTCTTGTCTCCGATGAATTTTTATCTTGGATCTCAATGAAAAACATCGGTCGATAAACTCCCTGTACTAAGTAAGTTATATATGGTTAAAGTAGAGATAATTTTATGGAGGATTTTAAAGATCATAAACATATTTTATTTGCAATTCTTCAATGAACATACCAATGTTCCTCTAGTAACACCTATAACAACTCCTTCTAAACTTATGTCTTTTTTCTGCTCGTCAAGCAATCAAACTTCTATAGAATTCTATTTTATACCAATTTGTACTGCCTGAAGGGGTGACGAGCAGACAAAAGACAGGAGTTAAGAAGGAATTGTTATAGGTGTTACTAGAGCAATATTGGTATGTTCATTGATGAATTGCAGATAAAATATGTTAATGATATGGGACATTCGCCATAATAAGCATATTGATAGCTTTTTTCAATTAAAAATTATCTCCACTTTGACCATATATAACTAACTTTGTACAGGGAGATAACCGACCGATGTTTTTTATAACACTGACAAAAACACAGCAAAACGCAGTATAGATTGTATATGTTTTATTTAGTTGACCAACGCAGAGCAATAGTCTGGCAACTTGTGATCTAGAATTGAGACGTTTCATCCACACTGTTGGAAGTGACATCTACCTGGCTACAATACAATTTTCGACATATAATTTCTCAAATGACATGTGATGCATGCATAAAAGGAATGAGTAAAGCTCATTGTTGAAGGCTTCGTGGAGACTTCAAGATGAAGAACAACAATAAAAGCGTTGTTCCATTGCTTATTACCATGTGTTTGTAGAGACTTTGTCTCATTTGCATTTACTCCATATCCCTTCATTGTTAATTAGATTGGAGTTTGTCTTTACTGCTGTGTGGACTCCCCGTGAGTGAGATGTATGCTCTATTTTCATTTTAGTTATGGTGTACTTGTTCTTGAGATAATTTCTCGTATAGATGCGCTATCATACTTTCACATTTTGGCTGTTTTATTTTATTTTATTTTATTTTTTTTTTTTTGTAATTTAAAATTGCAATTCTGTTTATTTTGCCCACGTCTCATGATTTTATTATGCCAAGTTTTTTCTCACTATTGACTCTATGAGTGCCCTGTGATTGTTTAAATGTTGTGATCGTCATCTATTAGTCTTTTGCCGGCAAGGATGAAAGCGGTAGTAAGAACACTTTGCCAGTTAAGTTATGTTTATTGACGATCCTGCATCCATGGATCAAAGGCTAAAAAAGCATGGATGTAGCGTTGCTCGACAATTAGCAGTGAACTCCACTCAAGCCGGTGACAGGGGCCGTCTTGAACTTGCAACGAGGTATGAGTAAAGCTCATTGTTTAAGGCCTTATTGCGACTTCAAGATGAAGAACGGCAATAAAAGCTTAGTACCATGTGTTTGTAGAGACTTTGTCTCATTTGCATTTATTCCATATCCCTTCATTGTTAATAGCAGGACACGCTTTAGCCCGTCGACGAAACCGGCCTCGCACCTCAAGGAGTTTATGTGAACATGTCCTGGATGTTAGTTCTCCTGTTGGCTGTTTGGAAAAAATATCGGAAAGAGATGGAAAGACGCGGCACACTCTTCTTTCCACCTCCTTTCGATATTTTTAGCTGTTTTTCAGTTTTTTATTTGGTGTATTTTAACTTTTTAATTGTGGTCTACCATAATATTTTTACTTTATTAATTTGCGTTAATTTGTGGCCATTGCACGATATATCTTTATATGTTCAAATATCTTATGAGACTTGAATACTGTATACTACTCTTCCGTTTACTTCATAATTTTCAGTCTTGGAATTGTATCCATTTCATACTGTTTTCAATATCATGTTTTGTTTAAACGGCAACAAAACAAGTGTTATATTCTTCCAACATGGAAATTCAATGTTTTCCGCTTAAATGTCATACTTAAACTATGGTAGTATGTAGTTATAATTCAATGTGTTGGCACTTTAACGTTTTTGTGATCGTAGGCATACATTACAAAAACTGTTCTGTATCAATAGTTATCATTAAAGTTAAGAGTTGCATTGAAAGCAGCTTTTGTAATTGAATCTCTACTAAATGAAGTTTTCTTTTTTTTTGTAAGTGAAGTTGTGTATTTTTTTCTAATTTCTACAGAAAATACTTGTCTAACTTTACAGTGATGGAGTAGTACTAACACAGGTCTGAAAATAAAAAAAAAAACTATGGTTAAATAGTATCATAGTGCAGAGGCAATTATCAAAAGTATGTTTGTGTATTGTTATGAAATATAATGTTCTATATTTTTAACTTAAGGAAGTGGTTTAGTTAGTGTACTATACCAACGAGCAAGAATCTAACGAAAAAAGGTCAGTACTACGACTATCCTGCATTATACCAACTTTAAGCGAAGCATGGCAATAAATATCTAAATACCGAAGTTACTTTGAATTTAATTTCTGCATATGCGCATTTCGACAACGTATGTCTCTTCAGTGCAGATAAAATCTAAACGTTTGGAAGACGTTTTCCAATAAACGTGGAAACAATCCTTATTAAGTATTTTGTAGTTTTTGTTTTGTTTTTGTTTTTGTTTTGTTTTGTTTTGTTTTTGTTTTGTTTTTGTTTTTTTGTTTTGTTTTGTTTTTGGTTTTTTTTTATGCATATGGTATTTTTTGCATATGACGCTTGTCGTAGTATTTGACACATTCATCTGTGCGCTTTGATGAATAAGACAATCGGGGTAATTAAAATGATATATCATGAACGTCGGGGTACTTGCCAAATAACAAGTCTACGGTTTAAATTTTCCTCGCCATTTTGGCTCGGGAAATTTTAACGTCCCACGACTATAATTTTCGGCAAATAGCTCTCCTCATAATGATATATCTGTTCAATAAATGATATTCAAGTTTATTTCGCTATAAGTCCATTTTTCGTTTAATTTCGGAAGTTATTTCATGGCGAAAGAAAGAAACCTCCATACATAATATATTCACCAACCCAGTAGTAAATACTTCGGTGCTGACCCGAAAACCGACTTTATTGAAGCTTTCAATATCTAAATTTTACAAAAAATTAAGTTTAAACTAAGGAGTGTCTCTTCATGCCTAGCTCTGTCTTCACCGAATTTCGGCTTTTCTATTTATATCATTATGGTTATTTGTTCTCAATCAGCTTTTACACGTGTTTCGGTTAATGGACTTCCAAAGGTTTTGGTTTGATCTGCACTGATGAAACATAAGTTGTCGAAATGCGCATATTCAGGAAATAAATTAACAGTAGCTTCGGTATTTTGTTATTTATTACCACTTGGCCAATGGCTCTGCTTGTGGACTGTAAGTCCCCGAGGGTATTCACCAAACCAGTAGTCAATACTTTGGTGTTGACCCGAAGACCGACTTTATTGAAGCTTGCAATATCTAAATTTTACAAAAGATTGTTTAAAACTAATGAGTATCACCCTCAGGCATAGTTCTGTACTGAACAGAATTTTGGCTTTTCTTTTGGATTTTGGTTTTTTATCCAACATCGATATTTTTTTGTATTCCCAATGTTTTAGTTTGATCTGCAGTGATCAGAAATAAGTTGTCGAAATGCGCATATGCAGAAAATAAATCAGCATTAACTTCGGTATTTTTTATATATATCCTTGATATGCATTATTATTTTGCTGTTGTTGTCTTTGTTTAAGAGTGTGATAAAAATATAGTCTTTGATATTTTTTCCAGTTTGATACATATATTTCTCAAATCGAGATACATGTGGTTTAATTTTTACTTTTAAGTTCCAGGTTTCCCGAGAATTTGAAACAACGGCAGTAAAATACCGAAGGAACAAGGGAAGCGATGACTACAAAAATCGAAGTCCAAAGACATGGCAATTTAAACATCGAGATTTGAGAAATTATCATAACAAACTGGAAAACAATGTTAGAGATTTTTTCTCTAATTTCTACTGAATTACTTTGAAGAGAGGTGATCTATGATTCTCAATAATGACGCCATTTTATTGCTACCAACGTTGCTATGCGTATCATTGTGCCATCCATTAAAAGGAATGTTGAGTGAAATGTTTTAATAAAAATGTCATATTACCAAACAAAATGAGTGATTTAAGTTATAAAAATGGGAAAAAACAGTTCGCTAGACAATGATGAAGTTGTTAATTCCATCAACATCCGGTCGCACTATTTCTAGAAACTGACACGAGATATTTAAATGATTCACCAATGATAATTGAGAACAAATTTACACAAATGTATTATTTCGATAACTAATCGATCAGGAGGTGTTTAAATTTGCTAAGAATTAGAGAAAAATAATTCACAACGAGATTGTTTTTATTATTGTCACATCGTGAACTATCTATATCATTTCGTGTAAAATCGTTGAAAAAAATACATCGTAAAACAATTTCAATTTTTAATTTCTATTACATCATACACTGACAACTCAACCCTCTTTTAGTACCCTCATCGTATAGCGGCGCCAAGGAATGTCTTAAAACATGTCATCTTCATCTACATAAATAACTAAATACCGAACTTACATAAACTATGTTCGGCTTAAATGACAGACTTTAACCGTATAGGTTCTTGGCATTAACCATTTGCTGTAAATTCTTGAAATTCAATATTGTAGACTTCAGCTTTTTTTTTACAAAAAAACAACGTTGCTCAAGAATCGTTATTTGTGAGATTCCGTTACTTTTTCATTATTGTCTGGTATATTGATTACCTTAATATATCTAACAATCAAACTTACCTATCTTCCACATCCTCTCTGAAAACAACATAGTTTCTATCATTACTTTTCCTGCTATTTTTATATTCTTTACGGTCTGAATTTCTGCTAATTATTTGTAAAATTTGACTTATAAATGTATGGTTTTGCTTTGTTTTGTTTGTTTTTTTTACTCGCTCATTTATAATTAACACTTTTCATTAAGGTACATAGTTACCTCAAATATTTGTAATATTTTGATTACTACCGTTAAGCAGTCTTGTTTAGTTAGGTGAACAGTGCGTTGTGAGAGATTCGTTCCTTTATTATGGCATCGATTGTTTAAAAGATGTAATGCCATTGACTGTTTTTGTAAAATGCATAGGTTTTGAGTAGTTATAAATCATTGTTGAAAACATTATATTGACCGACGATGAAGCAAAAACCTAAACATTAACCTATACTTTAGCAAAATCTATCTTATTTGTCTAATATATCCTTCCTGATCTTTATAAACAGGCCTATAAATCTCGTCATGTGACACTGATAATTCACGATAAAATTGCAATTTGAAAGTGTTTCCCGCCAAAATATAGCTTTTTGGCATTTAGACATCTTTGTTAGATACATGAAATATGCAATTGCTTGGAACAATTTTAAATTTACCCGGATGTTTCGAATACAGACCTTATACTTTACATTAGCTTCACTTACTGTGTTAACACTTCTTCTTTTCTGAAAATGACACAAAAAAGCTAATAATTTTTAGTTGAACTGACATGGGTATATCAAAATAACAATTGAAAACACCAATGAGATTATTAGAGAGAATCTGAACCTATTTCAAGGAAGTATTTACACGTATTTTTCAGGTAACGATTTCAAATAGAACTTGTAAGTGACTTGGTAACGATAACAAAAAAACTCATCCGGTGCACCTGATCTCACCCATGGTTTTTTATTGGGTCCGTGTTGTCCATCTTTGTGTGTGTGTGTGTCTTCATTTTTCTTTTCTGTGCCGTTCCCATGTTGTGCCTCTGTTTTTTTTTTCTTTTTTTTGTTTCTGATGTTGCCATTGACCTTGGATTGTTCGTGTGAGATTGACGGTTCGGTTCTCACTTACTTTACAACGGTTGCTTTACTACACAACAAAGGTATAATTAATTAACATAGAATTAAAATCAAACTCTATTATGCTTATCCATTTAAATAATAGAAATATTGGTTTCCTTACATATAGACCTCATTCAAAATGACTCTGATCACAAATATTTTCGACACATTTCAATCCGTTTTTTCATTTTCAACCTGACATTTAAGGAAGAGTTTATAGGTAATCAAAAGAGCATTAGAAAAATTATAAATTACATACTTGCACGAAGTACATCTGTATATTTTTCCAAACTTCTCTTTACTTTGCCTTTGTAACCTGAAAACAACATTTCACATAGCAATTTATTCATGTAAAATGACTGAGTTTTTCTTTGGTACTGGATTTGGCTTCCTATTTCGATTTTTTGGTAATGATTACTTCTTTTGTGACAACTTTTGGATTATGGCTTTCCATATTATTTGATATTAATGCTGCTGATGAGAGGTAATTCCTTGAAACACGTGTACAGCATAACGAAATTTACAGTTTTTTTGCAACATCGGTATTTTTTGTATTTTGAACCATTGGGCCGATGCCACTGCTGATGGACCAGAGGTCCCCGAGGGTATTCACGAGCCCGATAGTCAGACTTGTCCGACATGAAAGTTTTACCTTGCGTGTTATACAAAGTCACTGTATTTATCAAAATTCTAACCTCTTAAAAATACTGAGGCTTCATTCCGTGTATAGCACTCGGTAGATGTCCTTGGTAATGGATTTGGCTTCCTATTTCGATTTTTTTTTTTTGGTAATGAGTACTTCTTTTGTGACAACTTTTGGATTATGGCTTTCCTTATTATTTGATATTAATGCTGCTGATGAGAGGTAACTCCTTGAAACACGTGTACAGTATAACGAAATTTACAGTTTTTTATGCAACATCGGTATTTTTTATATTTTACAATATTATTGCACAACACAATAAATCATCAGGGTCAAGAGTATGTGAACAGCCTATATATATATATGTGTGTGTGTGTATAATTTTTTTAATGCCAATGAACTGCGACTTGTAAATTTTCATAATTATGTCAAAGAGTCGGCGACCATATAGTTTACCTTCACATAGTTATGTCCTTTCTAATGGCATGTTTAACAATGACATAACGAACCAAAACTTTGGAAAAATGACAGAGCATACAAAAAAAAACACATTTTCTATCCAGCATATCCAACAAGGAAAACAATAATAGAGCAAAAAACGTCAAAAATGGTAGGGAGTAGTAAAAAACGACAGCAAATCTCCTCGGTCTATGTTTTTTTATTTGGCAAGTTTCTAAACTATAGAAAAAACTAGTAGCTGAGTCTTCCACTTGAAAACACATATGAAACTTGTAATATGGAATAAAAAAGATAACAGGAAACACCTACAATGGCCGAAAAACATAGCCACATGCCAGAAAGTAAATAGGAACTGCACAAGAAAATAACCCACAATAAAAATACAAAAATCTATATTTAACAAAATTTTGTTCAAAACTAAGAAGTTTATGCCTCGTGCAAAGCTCTGTTCATAGCTGATTTTGCTTACCTATTCAGATTCTATTGATAATTTGTTCTCTGTCAGTTTTTTCACATATTTCGGTATATGGATTTCCAAATATTTCGATTTATCTGCACTAAATGGACATAAGTCCTTGAGATGCGCATATACAGAAATTAAATTTACAGGAACTTTGGTATTTTATTAACAAAAACAAATAATTTGTGAATTCAAAACATAGACATAAATCCACAAAATCAAGGAAATGTAATTTATGTTAAAAAAAGGTAAAAATAACTTAAATAAGAAAAGGCCATTACATGTATGAAAGCCAAATACGGGTGTTATTTCTTACCTTTTCGAGTATAAGTCCTAAGACTCATGCATGAAATGTACGCAAATATGCCCTAATTATTATCAGCACCTCTTTACTATGCAAAGCATATCTACGGACAAACATTTTTTTTTGTAACTGCTTAAGTTTTGGTGAATCAGACTTTCACACAAACACTCAACTGAATTACTCATGCATGATCTAGATCAAGGTGACCTAATAGTTACAAGAAAACTGTTGACTACTGAAAATAATATTCATCTACCTTCTCTAGAAACATAAATCTGAACGTGAACAAAGTAAGATAAAAGTCAATTAAACAATTATCAGGAAAATCATGTAACAAAAACTCTAATTTTGTTTACTCAAACGTGCAATCTATGACAACTTTGTATAAAAGAGATTAGTCTGCACAAATTTTATGCAAAAACACAAATACTGAAAAGTTCAATTTGAAAAAAATACCCTATATTCCTAAGCTTTCAAATAATAGACCATTATCTGGATACGGAAAAGTTACCAAAAATTACTTTTCTGGCAAATTGTTGTTACAGAAAAAAAAGGTCCGGGCCAATAGGTTTTATTGTAGAGTTTTTTTTCATTTTTGTAGATCGATATTTTAGTAGTTGCAGTACAAAAGATACAGTGAAATGTACTATCACTTGTATTCAAAAAGGTTTGGGTAAAAAGATCAGTGGTTGTTTATTTCTGCTTTCCTGTACGCCGCTAACTCGCGCTAACTATATAGTTAAAGTGCGTCAAAAGTATCTTTGACTTTTGTATTTTCAGCTTTCAACTGATCAATTTCAGATCGGTAAGATTTCATCCTTCAGAATAGATTTCAATTGAACTGCATTATTTGTTATATCATCTAGTTGTAATACAAATGTAGCAGGTGGTGGTTGACTCATCACTTGATGTTGTGACATATCGTTTTGTTGATGCGCGCATGGGTTCATCTGGGATATGTAGGGTTATGAATGAGGACGCTTTGTCGATGTGTCTTATTCTTCAGGTATAATGCAGGACTCTCTCTCTCTCTCTCTCTCTCTCTCTCTCTCTCTCTCTCTCTCTCTCTGGAGCATTAATGCGATTTAAGGACGCAATCTATCGTCAGGTGTAGAATGAAATATGGAAATAGATGGATACCCAAGGAACTAGATGTTCATTTACTTTATTTACTTTAAACGTCCCAGATCTTGATCTTGATCTTGATCATGCCAATGATTTGTAAACAAGTTGTTGAGCGATACTCTCATTTCAATCAATATCGTTAGAAGTTGAAATTATATATGTCCATTAAACACAAACAGCTTATATTAATCATCAAAAACAAAGATAGAGTCGAGGATTGGCCTAGATCTTCGACATTGCTGTCTTCAAGGGCAGTGGAGTATGAACAAATATGGAGGACACAAACTAAACTTGAATTGGATCTGTTTCTCAATGTTGTAGACTCAGTAGCAAAATATAAGCTTTAATATCCGGAATTTTTTAGAAAAAAATGTCCGGAAAAAGAATATATTTTTTAAGTCCAAGGCCCATACCTCCGCCGAATAATCAGTGGACCAGAACCAAAATAGAACTTGATCTGTAAATCATGATAGTGGACTCACTTTTATTCACCATTCACATACAAATATTTAACAATTATGGACTTTTTACGAAGTCAATATGTTATATATGGACCTGTTGGGTTTATATTGACCGAGGACGAAGTCCGAGGTCAATATATTCCTAACAGGTCCATATTTAACATATTGACAGAGTAAAAAGTCCATCATTTTTATATTACATATGTAGTTTTATGGTATCTCATTACATTTTTGTGAAGAAAAATTTTGTCAATACATAGGCTAAATAGGATAAATAATGCCGACAATTCTCTTAAATTTGGAAATAAAGAAAACAAACAAATAAGCATTTTTATTAGCGTGTTTACGTGAAGTGTGCAATAAAAAACATGTGACAAATGTTAGATATATTTTTCATTGATTTCAGTGGTTGCTTTGTAAAAACATTTTAATATCCCCCTTCATCATTGTTCTCCGGCGGAAACTCCTTTTAATGTGTTAGGCGTTTTCCATTTTTTTTTAAATATTTTTAAGAAGATCTTTCTTTAAGTGAAAAACTATAGTCTGAAATTCAAACGAGACATGTAACGTCAATAAAACTAAAAATAAATACATAGCGTCAATATACTTAAAAATAGAAACATTGTGTCAATATACCTAAAATTAGAAACAACGCTGAAATATACTGAATATTCTTAAAATCACGTGAGTGTATCAGTCAATGATATTAATAGGAACTTATACCATATGTAATATAGCTAAATATTTCTAATAGCACGGGAAGAAGTCAGAAAAACTGCGTGTGACGGACGGACTGGCGGTGTATAGTGCACAAAACAAATGTCCCCTTCGGCGAAGCCAGTATGGAACCAATTGGAACCGAACATCAAATTTTGCCACTAGGGACTAATATCTGTTATGTTCTTTTTAATAATGGTATGAGGCGAGGTAACTGATGATACCCGCTCGCTGCAGGCTCGCCATATTCTTTGGATCTATTTCTTTGTAAACAACAAAAAATCTGAAGAATGGAATATGGAAAACAGCTTGGAAAAGAAAGCCATCTCGTTAACTATTCTGGTAATTAAGCATTTCATGAGAAAAATTTTGGCAAATATTGTCCAAACTGGAACCTAATCATAGATTATTATTAATATCTAATAGCATATGCTAGAAATTAGTTCTTTGCACAATGCACATTTTCTCATTATGACCTCAAGATGAAGAGAAACAATAAAAGCGTTGCTTCATTGCTTGCTTTTACCATGCATTATTAGAGACTTTGTCTCATGTGCATATTAACCCCTTATCTCTTCATTGTTTTTTTTCAAACTTATTTTAACACTGCTTTAATTTTCCGAAACAGATTGACTTCGTGATTTGTGATTCTGACAATAAAACGCAGATCTTATCGTTTTCCTTATCTAGTATTAGGCGAATGAGGTATTTTACAGGGGCTTTAGATCTTACTAATTCTTGATACTGTTGGTAAACGTCTGAATAATAAAATTTCTGGTGTGAAATATCAAAAATATAGCTGAACGAGAAAAGTGCATCTGATTGAAACTAAATAATTTTCAATACAAAACAAACCTATCCTCGCTTCTGCTCGACACCATTGTCTTTTTGATGCCTCTTTCTCTAAAAAAAATAGACAAATGATAAATATCATTGATACATATTTACCAATTAGACTGCAAATCAAGGATTCTAGTGCTACATTTTAAAATTAAATTCTTTCAACCAACATTTTCGGGTCTCTCATATGAACTGCGTAATCCGTATAAAACTCATTCTTGGTGTATTTTCAAAGTGCCTTTTGATTTCTGTTTTTACCTGCGATTATTTGAGTAGATAGAGAGTTGACTACCGAACTGAAAATACAGATTAAGACAAAACTTGCCTTTTCATTGTCAGTTTGACGATTGCTGATCTGGCTTAGCCTTCGAGAGCGCCTGATGATACCTTCACTTATTTGTAGGGGTTTACTTTACTAGTGCTTCAATATTGCAGCATTCTGGTCAGTTTTCATTTGTTTGTTGTTTTGGTGAAAAAAACACTCCGTAAGCAGAAGAAGGAATACAATTTTCTATGTAGGGGAATTGATAATAGTGAAATTGATATCGTCTTTTTTCATTAATTGTAGCACTGAGATGATCATTTTCGTCAAATCAATGTTACTCAACACAGATGTAGATTGCATAGTTCCTGTTGTTTTCTTTACCTCTCATTCGGGATATATTGGTGGGATCCTATTGGGAAAAGAATATTATTAATGTATCTATAAGTGAGAATGAAGAACACAGTATTTTTAACTTATTATTCTTTATAAGTACCCGAAGAAATTCAGTTTCGTAGGTGTATATAAGGAAGAGTCTGCAACTAGAAGCTATGTTTCGTCATTTTGTGATTTTACATTTAGATTTTACATTTTGGCTTTACATTTAGATCATATCGGGTATTTGTTCTCTTTCAGCTTTTACATCTTTAAGTTATGGTATTCCACACGTTTAGATTTATATAACCAATATGATCTAAATGTAAAGCCAAAATGTAAAATCTAAATGTAAAATTTGAATACGGTCATGTGTTGTGTATATATTTGTTAGCTTTGAAATAATAAGAAATTGAACAAAGTTTTCACATGATGCATAAAGATTTTAAATTTGTCATGAATTTACGACAGCATCATCTGCAAAGAACATCGCATCACATCGCATCACATCACATCAGAGTATATTTGAAACATCGAATATACAAATATTAGAAAAAATGATCAAAAATAAATATTCTATTATGAAGTGCACTAGTGTATTTAACAGTTGAAATAACGTAACAAACGATGAAAAGGATATGGAGTTAATGCACTTGAGACAAAATATCCACAAAACTAAGCATGGGACAACGTCTTCATTACTGTTCTTCATCTTGAAACCACTATGAGGCCTTCAAAAATGAGCTATGGTAACAGTTAGATAATATCAATTTTGTAGTTCATTACCGAATATAACCGAGAACAAAGAAACATTGTACACAGAGATAAGTGTCTGTTCTCACTGTAAGTGTGAGCCAAAATAGAATCCTGTGAAATAAGTTCCAAATGGAACAAATGTTATTAATATATTTATTAATATATTTATGAGATTTATTCCGTGTGGAGATTATTTCACCAGGTGAGCAGTAACTACTTTCCAACTGGAGATTATTTCACCAGGTGAGCTATGAAATATGTTCCTTTGGAACTTATTTCACGGTGGGTACTATAAACCGTGACATAAGTACTTTAGTTCTTTGTTTTGTGACGAAATAAAGGGTTAGGATAGAATATAGTCCGAGTAAAAGCCTTTTACATTAGTACATGATTTTTCCTAAAGAAATGAGACTCAAGGACGCAAGAAAGTCACATTTGTTTTAAAGTTGAAGAATAAAATAAATGTATATGCATATAATTAATTTAGATATTATGTCTTTATATAGTTAATATACAATGTATCTCTGAGTTTTTTTTTTTCTTTTCCCAGATATAGGCAAATGGAATATACATGCCAGTGTCATGCTAGTAATGTATACAACGACAGTCTATATCTTCCTGCAGTTCATATTTTCTACACTGCTATAGCATATGCGGCTATATCGATGTCCGGTTCTGTTTTTTTAACAAGTATTAGATCTCGATTAGTTAATTGCACAAGCTTCTTTTTCTATCATTCCGTTGTCCTTAATCTCACAGGTCTCAATCTTTACTGATGTAATTTTGCTGTTTTTAAGATTCTTTATTTTTCAGGTTATTTTCACTTTGAATGTATCCTGTTTTGCTATTCGTGTTCAAATGTAATTTCCCTTTTTTGCAAGGACATACATAGGCATTACATCTTGTTAAAACAAATTTGCTATATAAACACATATCTTTAGGGAATTTGTTAATTTTTCATACAATAACTTTTCTTTACTTTTGAGTCCCGTGTTACTTGTTCTCTATCAGGTTTATAATGTGAATTCGTCTTTTAATTGAACGTTTTCTATCTTCATTGTATAGAATCTACTGACTGTAACAGGCAAATTTACTGCGATTTCATTTTTTGATTAATATAATGTCGTTCTGTTTTAAAACTTCTTACTGACAAGTTAAAAAGTATAAAAGTATAAAAAGTAGCGTTGTTCGAAATCCAGTAAAGAATTCCGCCAAAACTGGTGTGGAACCTACCGGAATGGTGAGCAAAGCTTCTTACTGAAGGCCTCATGGTGACTTCAAGATGAAGAACAAATATTAAACTGTTTTGCATAGCTTAGCTTAACCGTGTATTCAAAGAGATTCTAAAGTCCATTTATTCCATACCCTCTTATCATTTATTGTACTCAAAGTATTCAACTTTAAAGAAAGTAGGAATGAATAGGGTACAAAAAAACAAACCTATCGTCACTTCTGCTTGGCACTTTAGTCTTCAGATTTTCTGTTTCTCTATATAAAAAGGCAAATATAAATGATATACACGTTACAATATTTTCAATTTGTTTGTATCCTTGACAGAATGCACAAAAGTAGAAAGAAATTGTGTGGATTGGGTATCCAGTGTATCTCTCGGGGACTCCACTTTTGAGTACGCTTAGTTTTTTTTTTTTTTTTTTTTTTTTTTTTTTTTTTTTTTTTGCCAGTTTTGTTTTTTTTATAAAGATATTATTAAAATGTTTTCAATTTTATTTGAGTTTAATCGTGCCTCATGTAAATATTCTTACAATGTAAAGATAGTTTTACAATGTTTGAATAGCAAACTTAGTAAACCTAAGAACAGAACTATCAAAATTTTCAAGGCCATATCCATTGTGCAAATATTGAAAAATCAAAATATAAAATGGATTGGAAGGAAATTTAAATTAAATCGAGAGATTTAATCACATCTTTAATGAACTCTTTTTTTTTTCAATTCCGTGGCACTGAAGTGGAAACGATTAACAGATAAAATTTAAATAATGTTTTGTTCACACAAAGTTTAATATGTAATAAATGACTAAATAGCGAAGTTACTGGGAATTTAAATTCTGCATATGCGCATTTAGTATCCCTCAAAGATTATCTTCTTGACCATTTGCGCATTTGTTAATTCTATTTTCCATGAGGGAAAATTAGAGAAATTAGAAAACAATTGTGCATGCATTTTGAAGGAACTTACATATTAAATAGAATGATTTTTTTCCGCCATCGATTGATGATGATACGATATTAGGCACACCACATTTCTTACTTTTTTGTTGATATATCTAATTAAGTCAAAATACATTAAGTTGATCAAGAACTAAGTATTACTATGTATGGGATTTTTGTCGTTGTAGTGTTTTATTAATATTTTCTGAAAAGATTGTCTGACCTTAGTTCAGCGGTTCAGCTTAACAGGATAAGTTATTATGCGACCTTCGAAAACATACTTGTGTAAAAGATTTATAAAATGTTTTCCCCGTTTTTAAAAAATATATTACAATAGATTGCAGTAATAAGGGTATATCGCAGCTGTCTTGTGGACACAACATATAATCAAATACTTTATCTATATGATTGATTTTTTAAAAAATATTTCTGGCCATAAACCAAAGCCGAATTACTCTCAACATCATTGCCATGGACAAAGTAATTTGCCAGAGGTGTTTTTTACAAGATAACTAAATATTAATATTCATTATTTTTTTTACAGATTTTGAATTAAAAACAAATTCTATTGTATTTGCATACCTCAAACTATATTCACCGATCAATTCAGCAACTTTTTTCTCACTTTTTCTGGTTGGATTATACTTTACAAAAGGCATCAATGGAACAGGTGTAACTGATATTGACAAAATTTCATCATTTAAGTCTTCTAATTTCTGTAATAAGCTGCTATCTTCTGTTGTTCTATCTAGGCCATTCATTTTTCTTTCTAACGATTTAACCTTTTCAATTACTTGTTTATTATATGCAATATTTTGCTCAAGCTTTATGTTCTCCAGCTTTGCTCTTTCTCTCAGTGATGAAATTATCAGTTCAATTCGGCTATCAATCATGGATTTCATATTTTCCCCTTGTTCTTTTATTTCTTTGATAGTTTCTTCAACATTTTTATCAAACGCTTTAAGTCCCTGTTCTGTTTGCTTTATCCTTGTTCTGGCTACTTCTAATACTGAAGCAATGTCTTCTCCAGTTTTTGATTTTAAAGCATAAACTGACTCCTTTATATCAGTGAATCTGTGCCCTTTATGTTTCCCAGTGGCACATTTATAGCACAGTGTAATATTACAGTTATCACATATGTAAATGAAATCTTCATTGTGTTCAGAACATTTCAATTTTACTTCCTGAATTATATTTCCCTCACTTTGAAATATATGATCTTTTGTAGCATTAACTTTCTTGTGGGAAAGTTTACACTTCTCACAAAAGTATTGTCTACACTGTAAACAATATGCAGTTCCAGAAACACCGACGCAAATCGCACAATGTTTCAGAGCGAATTGTGCCATATTTTGTAGTGTCAAAGTTTCTCGATTAAATGGCTACTGGTGTGACAACACAAAATCTATTACGTTAATTTGAATGATATTGTAAAATATGTTTTCAGAGTTTTTACATGTAAGTGAGGTAAAAATTCGTTTGGTAAATAATAACCAACAAAAACATGAAAATACCAAACATCAAGCTAATTTGATGTCTTAAAATGGGCATATTGAGAGCTTATATATCAAAAAAGATTGAGAAGGCTTAATCAACACACATTAAGAAACTGGGGAAGATCAAATAATGTGAAGAAACGAAAAACAACACCAAAATGGCACGAGGTAGACACTTCTTAAAGATTTATAAATTTCTAAGGGTATTAATTTCTCTATTGGCTAGTTTTTTGCCCGGTGTCGACGTACTGGAATTACACTTCGGGACAATTAGGGTCGATTCAATAAATGTGTCCCTACCTGACCTTCATGACCAATTAAATGCATTGATGTTGTGACCGATTCATTGTTTGCTGCTATATCAATAATTGACAGTTACTTTGTAAAAAGATGACATAATGCTACATTGTGTATGAATGTATACACTATTTTATCTGTTGCCTTCCACATTTAATGACTTTGTGTTTTCTTCACCACAGAAGCTGACAAAAGATATACACGTCACAAACTGACGGTGGGGACAGATTTATAGAATCGGTTCTATCATTCTATAGCGTTGGTTTCTCTCTAGTTGTATGACAACAAAAGCTTAACTTTAAATTGCGGTTTATTAATGGTATGTGTTTGCAAAATGTGCTTAATTATTCATTATAGTATAAGAGCATATACAAATCCAACAAATACATACGATTGAGTTCTAATACAATCAACACTAAAACTCTAAAGAATACAAGAATAACAGGAACAACAATTATTTTATTGACAAATAAAATGACTGCAATGGAAAAAAATTTCAAGCTTAACTACGTGATACGCCAAAAACATTCTACTACGCCAAAAAGTACAAAAACTGTTCTATGCCCGTCTCATCATGCTTCGTTATTCATATTTTATTCTAATCTCCATCAATATCAGCTCAGCATTTAGATTATACATGTGGCTTTCTTACACCTTTCTGCAATGCCTGCCAAGTTCTCTGATAAATTACAACCCAATCGATTCACTTTTACATACTAATTGTCAGTTATACATCATCGACGCCAAAAAATTTATTTTATAAAATGTCCACATTTTTAAATTTATTGCTCTCCAGCATTATCTGAACAACAAACAAAAATGTAAAATTTCGGACTGACACTTGTGAATCCTTTCACGATTATATGGCTGTTTAATATTCCTTATTGTTTGCAATCAGAACAATATAGTACTTGGACTTTTATGTCCACGTGGTCACGCGCCAAATCACATTTGGAAAGTTGCAATATCTAGTTTTTAGAAAATTTTGCGTAAAACTAAGGAGTATCTTCCTCTTGCATGGCTATTTTTTTGTTACTGAAACTCTATCAGATTTTACAGATTTGTAGTTTATTGTCATCCAATTATTTGGATTTTATCTGCATTAATGAGACGTAAGTGTCATAAAGTCTATATGCAGACACCATATTTGCTGAAATTTCTGTATTTATTAATGATTTATAGATTTTGAATTAAAAACGAATTCTATTGTATTTGCATACCTCAAACTATATTCACCGATCAATTCAGCAACTTTTTTCTCACTTTTTCTGGTTGGATTATACTTTACAAAAGGCATCAATGGAATAGGTGTAACTAATATTGACAAAATTTCATCATTTAAGTTTTCTAATTTCTATCTTCTCTTGTTTTATCTAGGTAATTCATTTTTCTTTCTAAAGATTTCACCTTTTCAATTACTTGTTTATTATATGCAATCTGTTGCTCAAGTTTTATATTCTCAATCTTTGCTCTATCTCTCAGTGATATAATTATCAGTTCAATACGGCTATCAATCATGGCGTTCATATTTTCCCCTTGTTTTGATAGCGGCCACTACATTTTTATCAACGCTTTTAGTCCCTGCTCTGTTTGCTTTATCCTTGTTTTAGCTTCATATAATTTTGAAGTAATGTCTTCTCTGGTTTTTGTTTCTAAAGCATAAACTGACTCCTTTATATCGGTAAATTTGTGCCCTTTATGTTTCCCAGTGGCACACTTATAGCATAGCGTAATATTACAGTTATGTAAATGTAAATGTAATCTTCATTGTGTTCTGAACATTTTAGATTAACTTCCTGAATTTTATGTTCCCACTTTGAAATACATGATGTTTTGAAGCATTAACCTTCTTGTGGGAAAGTTTACACTTCTCACAGAAATATTGTTCACACTGTAAACAATATGCAGTTCCCGACACACTAACGCAAATCACACAATGTTTTAGAGCGAATTGTGCCATATTTTGTTGTCTTAATGTTATTCGATTAAATGGCTACCAGTGTGTCAACACAAAATCTGTTACGTAAATTCGTATGTGTACAGAAGTTCTGCAAAAAGGCGAGGTAAAAATTCACTATTAATTAATAAACAACAATATAAAACATAAAAGTGCCAAAATTCCAGCTGAATTGATATCTTTAAATGGGCATACTGGCAGATTATATCTTACAAAAAATTGGAAGACTAAACCAAAACACGTCAAAGAGCTAACAAGGATCAAATAAAACAACGGCAGTAGAATACCGAAGGAACAAAGGAGTGAAATTTACAAAAATCGAAGTCCAAAGGCATGGCCAAAACGAGAACACAGAAAACAGTGACGCCAGACACAAAACAACGACGCTAGACAGACACAAAGTACATAGACAGAAATCACAACATTCAAAACAAAGCACTCACAGTGTGAACTCCAGTGACACTGAGAGTGACATCAGGTGCTCCGGAAGGTTAAGCATGTCCTGCTCTGTTAACAGCACCCGTCACACTGTGAGTGGGTCAATCCATGAAAATGTCAAAGTCGGTAGTCAAATCCGGGAAGACGTGAATCTAGCTGAAAATGTCCACTTTCATTTGGGATACTGACACGTCATATCTTTCGATAATGTTATGGTGACGGCCATAGAATTTCTTGAGGAATGAAATTAACATAGGTTGAACAAATCCCTGACTAAGCAGCTTTTGAGACAGTGTTTTTGCTCTGTTAAAAAAATCACTGTACAAACTACACGCTCGACAGTATCGAACCAACTGTGAAAATGTACACTCCATAGGCTGGAGAGGTAGGTATATTGCTGCTAAGAAAGGGAAAGTTCACAATTGGGAAATTAAAATCATCACGCTTATCATACAGCTTAGACTTCAAACGTTCATCTTCATCAATAACAGATCTAGGTACGAAGCTGATGTAGGTGTTTCGGTTGTTTCTTTAATTTCAAGCTCATTGGGATAGATCTGATGTAAATACTCCTTATATTTAGGATTATTAAGAGAAAGTACATCGTCTATGTAGCGGAAGCTGAAATTAAAGGACTGGGCTACATATTTTTGTTTTCTTTGAATAAGCCCTTGTAAAAACTTGGCCTCGTACGAGTAAAGGAAAAGATCAGCTAAAAGCGGCGCACAGTTAGT
Organism: Modiolus philippinarum; assembly: GCA_002080025.1. Classification (NCBI taxonomy): domain Eukaryota; kingdom Metazoa; phylum Mollusca; class Bivalvia; order Mytilida; family Modiolidae; genus Modiolus; species Modiolus philippinarum. The sequence continues at coordinate 37,927 of MJUU01006761.1, read as the reverse complement.
TCCCATAGGAATCCCTATTGTCTGTTGGAAAACACGACCTCCGAATTCGACAAAAATATTGTCGATCAAAAATTCTAACATTTTAATTACGTCAGTCTCGGTGTACTTCTTGTTTGAATCAGTGTGGTTCTTAACAAAGTATGTCTTGTCTGTCCCTATAACTAAATAGGTGTATCTGCGTTCTCCATTTTTAGTGCAGAAACATTGCTGCTTTTTAAAAAAATTTTATGAAAATATTTCCTTTACTCTGATACTTCTTCAGTTGATTCTACTATGTAATGATGTCCAAGAGAATCCAAGACCTGAAAATAGTCTTGGTGAAATTCAAGTTTTTCACCTAAAACTTCGTTTGGGTGACTTGATAATAATAAGAAACAAAAACTAGATTTGCGATTGCAAGCAATAGCTGATGTCACCCCTAGCAGCCAATTCGATTATTCCATTTTGTTTGCAGCGTTAAAATCTGCCTAGAAATCAGTTGTCGTTGATATCGGATAAGTTGAAAATGCCTGTCATTTTAAAAACAATTCAGCGTCATGCACAACTTCACAACGTGATCCAAGTTTGTGCCAAGTATCAAATGATTCTGTTCAGTAAACTCGGAGAAAAGCTGTGGACAAAATTATTCTAGTAAAATAATATGAAAGCGTGATAATCACAAATTATAACTGTGTTTGCAGAACGAAACACAAAAGTCTTCCAAACAAAATCCCATATAAGATTTCTGGGCATTATGAGAACACCTTTCAAAGATTGGGCGCGGTTCCCCTCATAATCAAAGTAATATATTTTGCTGTAATCAAAATAAAACTATAAACAGAAGATACAATTTTCTAAAAATTTCAATTTTTGGGCATCGGTTTCCATGGCAGCCAATGTTATCTGAAATTTACCAATCCATTACAATCAATTTTAATCCCCTTTCAAAACAAATTTGAGAAGAGGTTCCCTTAATAATCAAAGTAATACATATTTCTTAATTTAAAAACACAATAACCAACAAAAACAACTATTTTATCAAATTTCCAGTTTTTGGTATAGTTTCCATGGCAACCATGTTTTTTTTTAAATTTTCAGTGCTGTTGAACCCTTTCTTACATGACACACACCTTTACTATAAAGTTTCTTGGAACTTGATTTAAAAAATTTTGAGATGGAGTGTAAACAATCAAAATTTCATTTTCCCATAGGGTTAGTATTGAAGGCCCATCCCCTTTTTAATCCAAATAATACCCTTAAGTAACTCCCTTTTGAAAATTTTGATTCTTGCACAACTAGATACATTGGTCAACAACATACAAAGTATGAAAGTTCTAGGTGTAAAGTTCATGGTGACAAGGATGCAGAAAGAAATCTGAATAATAAAAAGAAACGCTACAAAAACATTAAGTGTCTCAACTTTTGAGACTTAATGATAATAAAAAAAGAAACGAAACGATAACAATATGTCTCCCCGATTCTGGGGCGACATAATAATGCAGTCAACCTTTTTGTATACTTTTAACTTGGACAAAAAAGGATATAGAGTAAATGTACATGGGACAAAGTACCTACAGGGTAAGATTCAGCAAATAGAACAACGGTTTCATTTCTGTTCTTCATCTTGAAGTCACCACGAGACCTACAACAATTAGCAAACACACATACATTAATGTAAGATACAGACAGTCTCTAGTGACGGATTAAGCAGAAATCATTTGTTAAGATGTCCAATAACGCAACATCCATTCACATTTCGATTTCGTGAGTGCCAAACAACATGCATAATTTATGGATGTCCTCGGTACTGGATTTGGTCTTCAATTTCAATATTTTTGGTAGTGAGTACTTCTTTTTGACTGCTACTGGATTATGGCTTTCCATATTATTTAATTCTTATGCTGCTGATGAGGTAACTCCTTGAAACACGTGCACACAGCATAAAGAAATTAACTGTTTTTTATTCAACTTCTTGGGTATTTTTATATTTTGAAACAATTGTGTCGATACAACTGCTGGTGGACCAGACCAGGATATTCATCAGCCATTTACTTTGCATTTTATAAAAGATTACTGTTTTATCAAAAAACTACGCCATAGAAATACTGAGGCTTCATCTCGTGAATGGTACACGATGGAGGTCCTTGGTATTGACTTTGGCCTCCTATTTTGATATAATTTTGGTTATGAATACTTGTTTTTCTACTACTAGATGATGCCTTTTCATATTATTTGAATCCATTGTGTTGATCATGATGAGAGGTTACTCCTTGAAACACGTTTACAGCATTAACTGTTTATTACGCAACTTGGGTATTCAAACTTGTTATCTTCAATGGATTTTCAACAGACACCAAGACCAATTTCAGTAATGATTCGGATGGTTTACATTATTTCAGTATTAAAAGAACATTATTGGTATTAAACAGGAAGAAAACATTTCACCATTCCTATGTGTCTAATTTTCAGCAACAAACTCCGAGTTTCTATAAGTTTCCTGGAAAAGTAGTCATAACTGTTGTCTGAACAATTCAACGTACATAACCCACAATCCTTTTAACTTTTGCAGACAGTAAACATTGATGGTTGCACACTAAACTTTCTATGACAAGTGCAAGTGCGTATTGTGGACTGATGAATAAAAAATGCAAACAAGCTCTGCAAATAATGTAGAATATAGGGACAGGCAAATGTCGAATCTTGTACAAGTCACCATAGTTACGCCTCAGTCAGGAGATAGATAAGTGTTCAACTTGTACAACGCACCATAGTTAAGCTTCAGTCGGGAGACAGATAAGTGTAGAATCTTGTTCAACTCACCATGGATAAACTTCAGTCAGGAGACAGACAATTGTCGAATCTTGTACAGCTCACCATGGTTAAACTTCAGTCAGGAGACAGACAAGTGTCGAATCTTGTACAACTCACCATGGTTAAACTTCAGTCAGGAGACAGACAAGTTTCGAATCTTTTACAATTCAACATAGCTAAGCTTCAGTCAGGAGACAGACTAGTGTCGAATCTTGTACAATTCACCATTGTTATGTGTACATGTTTGTTGTTATTTTTAACTATAAACAATTGATTATGTTTTACCATCAACAGTTTATTGTGAATCATTTTGATCTAGAATTCTCCGGATCAATGACATAATGTCATCTTCTAAATATATACTTAAGAATTATCCAGTTTGTTAATGAAGATTCTAGGCTTCATTTGTTTATCTATAAAATGTTGATGTAGATCTGGTAAATAGAATTTTAAATAGTTATCTATTTATAGACTTTATTCTAATAACTTGTAACAAAGATGCTTCTAGGGGGTTATATAGTCTACTAAACACTCAAATTCACTAGAATATTCCATGATGGTATATAAACTCTTGAGATTGATTGATCATTTGGTTGTTGGCAAATATTATACATTTGGTATATATATGCATATAAGTTAATACTGTGTGATTCTATACATTGTGGAACTTAAATATTTTGGACATTGTGGAACATAAATATTTCGGACATTGTGGAACTTACATATTTTGGATAGAACTAAAGAATCAGAGTAACATTTAGATTTAAACAGTGGATTTTGAACATTAATTATGACTCAAGGTATTGTAAACTATTTTGTTCGTATGTTGTAAACTATAATTATTTTGCTTGTAAATTTTTTGTTTAATAAAAGTATTATTGTAATACTTGCTGCTGGTTATCTGTCATTGTTGCGCATCAGCTCGTGACACCATAGTAACGCTTCAGTCAGGAGACAGACAAGTGTCAAATCTTGTACAACTCACCATAGTTTAGCTTCAGTCAGGAGACAGACAAGTGTCAAATCTTGTACAACTCGCCATAGTTAAGCTTCAGTCAGGAGACAGACAAGTGTAGAATCTTGTTCAACTCACCATAGTTAAGCTTCAGTCAGGAGACAGACAAGTATAGAATCTTGTACAACTCACCATAGTTAAGCTACAAACTAAATATCAAAGTATTACTACATACATGAGACGAGATATCTTTGACAAAAAGTTTCAATATATGGCCACGATGAAAAAAGCAAAGTTATCGGCGAAAAAAATATTAGTGGCGTTCCTGGAAGTTGAAGGCGGATAACAAATCAATGTACATACTCAAATCTAGAAATCCTTGATTAAAAATTCTAATTTATTATAAAAAAACGACAGTGATAGGCAAACAGGAGGAAAATGAGTGACGAATCTGAGAGCGAAGCATAACACAACTAACCATTTTTTCACATTAGATCGTATTTCAATCATGACTAACCTGAAATCCTTGACAAGGGGTGTTTTGGACATCGGCAGAAAGATAAAGATAAATTGATATAGCACCTCTTTAATGGTTTAAAGATATGAAAAATGTTCTATATATTCTGAACCCGAAAGCAAAAATTTCCGCGGCACTTGGTGTTGTACATGTACTAGCAGTTCGTCATTTTTTCTTAGGAACATTTGAGCGCACACGACGTTTTCTATGAAATTTACAACCAAATGTAACTAATGCCACTTTTATTTCTTTTTAGAATTTTTACTTTATTTCTTTTCTTCACCAATTACATTAACCCTTACCAAACAAGACAAGCAGCGGTAATCTAGCGGCTACCTTACCACTGACTAGCGGCTAACAATATTGTTAGCAAAAAGACAAAAATTGTTGTTCGCAGCTATTCACCGCTAGCGGTGAACTTATGGCGAATTCGCCGCAAGTTTACCAGAAGTATAATATTGTTCGCCACAAATTCACCGGAAGCATTTGAATGCAATACAGGTAGTCTGCAGCGGCTTAGTTCTGGTGATCAAGAATTTGTAACACTATAGTTAACATAATGGACAGGAAATGAAATCTTATCAGCACATGTGTGTATTTGGATCTCCTGTAGTTGGCGATCGCAATTCTGGAATACCAGAATTCTTAACAATTCTGGAACAAAAATTTATTCCAGAATTGTTGTTCCAGAATTGTTCCAGAATTGTTAAAATTAAAAAAAAATGCTAATTAAGTCAACTACTTAATCAAGGCTTGTTGTTCCAGAATTGTTAACATGATAATATTAAAATTGTGAAACTTTAATTATTGATAAAATCTAGATGAAACAATTATTAAGATATACCAATAATTAAAGATCAAAGGGTGTAGTTTATACATCAATTAGTAAAAGGATGATCAATCAAACAGTGGCCATGGGTTAATGTCTTTAATTGTCCCAAGCTCACAAAAACTCAAGAAATATACAACACTTTTTTTCTTCTGTTTTTGTTATTTTTTATATAATGAATTGTTGAATTGTTAAATGATAAGCCCCTACCTACAGTCTGAGTGCTCTAGAAAGAAACAAAAAGTAACAGCACTGTTCCATCCTTTTCAAACACCCATACCTGTATTAGACAGCGTTAATACTGTAATATGATTGTCAACAGACAAAAACATGATTATTCCGGATCCAGAGACTGGACACCTGAGGAAATCACCAAATCACCTCTTGATGAACTTATAAAACCCATTCAGGCCATCACACCAGACATCATACTGTCAATAAAAAGAAAAACAACATCTTACAGAATAAAAGCTTGTCTTTTGCATCGAAGAGGCCACCAAAGAAAATCCCCCTGCATGGGCAACACAATACTTTGCAAATCACCAGACACAAACCATTACATTGCCTGTAAGTTGTGACGAAAAAAATCGACAAGATATGACTCGGCAAGGGCTGTCCAATAAAAACCAAAGATTATCAACTGAATCTGAGTACCAATACTGCAAACAACAGTCACTGATTCTATGTCAGATGACCCTGCATCAACAACGTCACTTTAGACAGAAAATCACTACAGGAACAGGTAAGTGAACACCAGGACACACACAACTTCCTTAAACAACAGACGGGCAGTTGAAAACTAAGTGACTATGGGCGAAATGAAGCTCATGTTGATGACTGTTGCTATTTACAAGCATTTGAAAACTTGATTCATAAGAAACGACCTCTTTCAGAGCCACCAACATATTTAAAAAAAAAAATTATAGTCGTAACAAATCTATGCTATATCTGTCATTTCTGTCAAATGTAAATTAAAATAATAAAAGTTATCACCCTATTTATCTGTCATAAAAATGTCTAGATAATAGTAACAATCTTGTAACAATTCTGGAATATCACAATGTTCCAGAATTGTTGGAAAAAATTTTAAAAAATAACAATTCTGGAATAAATTTTTGTTCCAGAATTGTTAACAATTCTGGTATACCAGAATTACGATCGCCAACTACAGGAGATCCGTGTATTTTGTTACTAGGTCAGATTTTAAAACAGGCGGGAAGACATGATTACAGAGGGAAAGCTGCCATTATAGAATATTGCTGTTAGCATTGGCTAATTTTCTCTCAGATAAGTCAGTAAGTATATTTTTCTTTCATTCTAAAAAGTAATTTGATATATAAACTGTCAGACTGTTGTCAAATTCTTTCTTTAATTGAATTGTTTACACAAATAGTAAAAGTTGAGGTCCATGTTTTTGAAATACATGTTTGTGCTATAGTGAACAAAAGTTGTGGTAATTAGTTTCGTCAAGTATTTCTAAATAATTTTTGTTCTTTCTTTCTAGGAGAGGATAAATAGTGCAGTGCCAGTGAGACAGACAATGTCTGACAGACCAAATTATCAGGATAATCATATGATAATATTACATTCTTGTGATGTACTTGAACATTTCAAAATTAAACCAATTTAAACTGGGTTATGGCATAAACATATATGGAATATAATAAAAAGAGCAAAACCAAAGAAGAAAGATGGATACCAAAAGATTCAAATATCAGTAATGGATTGAGTATTACTGCATGTTTTTTCATCATTTTTTATTGATTTGTATCCTTCAAGGGGAAGTCACTCGAATAAAAATAATTGAAGGATATGTGTGAAATCAACAAATTATGACAAATAGGACTCGCATAAATGTCAATAAAGGAAAACTGAAAAAATTGGTACCTAAAAATGATTTTGATGAAATAAATATCCAAAATACGCAAATAAAAAACTCATGAATTACATAAGCGCTGGTACTGTAAACAACTCAGATTTTGTACAAAAATTTCTCACATTTGTAAGAAAAATTTTAAATAAAAATATGCCAGAAATAATAATATAATACTGCCAAATTAATAATTCTAAGTTAAAAACTGAATTGAATATTTTGCATCCTCTTGTATTCAACAAAGAGTTACAACAATCACCAGTTTTGTATGAACATGCAATTATATATGACAGAAATGCTGTGCATAATTGATGATTAAATAAAAGCTTGGTTACTTAATGTTTGTGATATATTGCAACTGTATGCATCCAGTCAAGAGTTTTGCATAATATACAAACCGAATTCAAAATTAACTAACAGAAATAAAGATCATATTGATTTACCATTATACCACTGACAAATAAGAAATGCATAAAAATTATTTTAATTATAAAAATTAATTCAATCACTGCTTGAGGTGCATATATACAATTATAATATAATCCGTCATGTTCCTAAATACGGCTATTAAAGTTGTTAACCACTGCGTTAATTACCAATGATCATGATGTGCCAGAGGTTAACCGCAACTACACCGGAAGTTAGCCACAAACTAAATATGCATATCAGTAGTTAACCACTACCTTGCCGCTGATTCGCCAGAAGTTCACTACAAACTAAATATGTATTACAGTAATTAACCGCTGATTCGCCAGAGCCTTCACCAGAAGTTAGCCATAAACTATATATGGCTATCAATAGTTAGCCGCTGCTCAGCAGTTAACCTCATTTGCATGGTAAAAAGTCGCCGCTGAGCATCCGCTAACTGTTAGGAGGAGTAGTGGATACAGGGGATAACCATATGGTTTGCATTGAGAGGAAAGATCAAAATTGACTAAGTCCAAAACAAGTAAAAAATGTATAAAAAAAAGGAATTCTTGGCAAGCAAAAAACGTAGTGCACATCCACAATATGTAAATATTGCTTATTGTAACGCAGAGCGTTACAGATGTCCCCAAAACGAACATTGTTAATGTTTTCCACAGTTTCCATGGCAACAGCAGCATTTATGAGATTTCTAAGACTAAACATTAATTTCTACACGTCAGATAACTACAAATGTATTGGTAAAATTTCATCCAATTGAACCACTTTGAATTTTCCTGCCTTTTTCCATTTCCATGGCAATAGCATTAACCTTATATAGAAATTCTGAGGCTTAAAATCATTTCTACACATGTCAGACAACCTTCCCATAAAATGTCATCCCAATAGGAGCATTTTAAATTTTTCCGCCTTTTTTTCTGTTTCCATGGCAACGGTCGCAATTTTAAAAATTTTGAGACCAAAAACAATTCTATGCATGCTAGGCAACCTTCCTGTAAAATTTCATCCAATTCTGAGCACTTTAAATTTTTCCGCCTTTTTTTCCGTTTCCATGGCAACGGTCGCCATTTTGAAAATTTCGAGACCAAAAATCAATTCTATGCATGCTAGGCAACCTTCCTGTAAAATGTCATCCAATTCTGAGCACTGAATTTTCCCGCCTTTTTCCCGTTTCCATGGTAACGGTCGCCATTTTGAAAATTTTGAGTCCAAAAATCAATTCTATGCATGCTAGGCAACCTTCCTATAAAATTTCATCCAATTCTGAGCACTTTGAATTTTCCCGCCTTTTTTCCGTTTCCATGGCAACGGTCGCCATTTCAAAAATTTTGAGACCAAAAACAATTCTATGCATGCAAGGCAACCTTCCTGTAAAATTTCATCCAGTTCTGAGCACTTTGAATTTTCCCGCCTTTTTTACGTTTCCATGGCAACGGTCGCCTTTTTGAAAATTTTGACACCAAAAATCAATTCTATGCATGCTAGGCAACCTTCCTGTAAACTTTCATTCAATTCTGAGCACTTTGAATTTTCCCGCCTTTTTTCCGTTTCCATGGCAACGGCGGCCATTTTGAAAATTTTGAAAGGTTTCTGCACATCTATTCATATAGGCCAACATTCCTGTGAAGTTTCATAAAGTTCGGGCCGATAGTTTCTGAGAAACGTGTCGGACAAGAATTGAACGGAAGAAAGAAGAAAAAAAAAACAAAAACAAAAAATATTAATAACTAAATTTGCAATTGCAAGCAATAGCTGATGTCGCCCCTGGCAGCCAATTCGATGATTCCATCTTGTCCACAGAGTCAATATCTACCCAGAAATCAATTTTCCTTGAAATCAGACAAAGTTGAAATTTTGACGTAAAATGGCGGACATCTTGGAAATGGCGGCCATTTTGAAAATAGAAATATTAAAACGCATATCTTCATATGGTGTTCCAACTTTGTGTCAAGTCTCATGAACTTCTGATCATGCATCACTGAGTAATAGACCGGACAACTTTTGGCTGGAATAAGAATAATAATAACAAGTGATAACTGTGTTCGCAAGCGAAACACAAAAGTCTCCCAAACGAACTCCCATATCGGACTTCAAGGCATTACGAGACTCCTTCAAGAAAAAAAATTTGGGCAGGGATTCCCCTAATAACCCTTGCAATACATATCTAAAAATTCCTCCTCTTTTGTCAGAAAACCCGATTTTCCAAAAAAAAAAATATGTTTCTGCTTTTGTTTCCATGGCAACGAAGTGCTCTTTTGTCCATTACATCCAATTTCAGACCCTTTCCAAAAAAAATTTGGGCAGGGGTTCCCCTTATGGGCTATGTAATATATATTTCTCAAAATTTTATCAGAAAACTCAATTTTTCAACAAAAAATCTGCTGCTGGTTTTCTTTCCATGGCAATAAAGTGCTCTTTTGTCCATTACATCCAATTTCAGACCCTTTCCAAAAAAAATTGGGCAGGGGTTCCCCTTATAAGCTATGTAAGTTATATATCTCAAAATTCCTTATTTTTTTTCAGAAACTCAATTTTTCAACAAAAAATATGTTTCTGGTTTTGTTTCCATGGCAACCAAGTGCTCTTTTGTCCATTGCAACCAATTTGAGACCCTTTCCAAAAAAAATTGGGGCAGGGGTTCCCCTTATAAGCTATGTAATATATATTTCTCAAAATTCTTTATTTTTTATCAGAAAATTCCATTTTTTAACAAAAAATATGTTTCTGGTTTTCTTTCCATAGCAACAAAGTGCTCTTTTGTCCATTGCAACCAATTTCAGACCCTTCCCCAAAAAAATTGGGCAGGGGTTCCCCTTATATAAGCTATGTAATATATATTTCTCAAAATTCCTTATTTTCTATCAGAAAACTCAATTATGCTTTTGGTTTTGTTTCCATGGCAAACAAGTGCTCTTTTGTACATTGCAGCCAATTTCAGACCCCTTCAAAAAAATTCCCCTTATTATCTAACCAATACATATTGCTGTAATTAAAATACTTTTATCAACAGAAACTACTATTTTCCCAAAATTTCTATTTTTTGGTATGGTTTCCATGGCAACGGTAGTTATTTGAAATTTCCAATGCTGTGGAACCCTTCCTTACATGACCCTCAACTTTCCCATGAAGTTTCATGGAGCTAGTGTTTCTAGTTTTTGAGAAACAGTAAAAAATATGACGAAAATCATTCAAAATTTCATTTTCCCATATGATTACTATATGACTACCCCACCCGTTTTTAATACCCCCAAAAGTACCCTTAATAGACCCCCTTTAAAAAATTTTTAATGATTGCAAATCTAGATACATAGGACTAATATGCTATTAAGTTTGAAACCTCTGGATCCAATGCTTTCTGAGATCTGCTGCGGACAAGTTCATTAGGACGAGAATCAAGAAAGATGGAAGAATAATAATAATAAGAAGAAACGCAACAAAAACAATAAGTCTCCCAAACTTCGTTTGGGAGACTTAATAATAAGAAACGGAGGAATAACAATATGTGGTCCCGACTACGTCTGGGGCGACATAACTAGATTTGCAATTGCAAGCTATAGCTGATGTCGCCCCTGGCAGCTAATTCGATGACTCCATCTTTTTCGCAGCATCAAAATCTACCTAGAAATCAATTTTCGTTGAAATCCGACAACGTTGAAATTTTGACGTAAAATGGCGGCCATTTTGAAAAAAATTACGTAGCCTGCACTTCTCGTTAAGGTGATCTAACTTCCTGCCAAGTTTCATTTGCCTACCTCAAACCGTCTTCCCAAAATAGTCCGGACAAAAATGTGTGGAAGAACAATAATAATAATAACTAGATTTGCAATTGCAAGCAATAGCTGATGTCGCCCCTGGCAGCCAATTCGATGCTTCCATCTTGTTCGCAGCGTCAAAATTTACCTAGGAATGAATTTTCGTTGAAATCAGACAAAGTTGAAATTTTGACGTATTTTGGCGGCCATCTTGGAAATGGCGGCCATTTTGAAAAAAATTTTCTTAGCCTGCACTCCGCGTTATGGTGATCTAACTACCTGCCAAGTTTCATTTGATTACATCAAACCGTTCTCTCAAAATAGTCCGGACAAGAATGTGTGGAAGAACAATAATAACAAAGAATAACTAGATTTGCAATTGCAAGCAATAGCTGATGTCGCCCCTGGCAGCCAATTCGATGCTTCCATCTTGTTCGCAGCGTCAAAATTTACCTAGGAATGAATTTTCCTTGAAATCAGACAAAGTTGAAATTTTGACGTATTTTGGCGGCCATCTTGGAATGGCGGCCATTTTGAAAAAAAATTTTCGTAGCCTGCACTCCGCATTATGGTGATCTAACTACCTGCCAAGTTTCATTTGATTACATCAAACCGTTCTCTCAAAATAGTCCGGACAAGAATGTGTGGAAGAACAATAATAACAAAGAATAACTAAATTTGCAATTGCAAGCAATAGCTGATGTCGCCCCTGGCAGCCAATTCGATGCTCCCATCTTGTTCGCAGCGTCAAAATCTACCTAGAAATCAATTTTCGTTGAAATCAGACAACGTTGAAATTTTGACGTATTTTGGCGACCATCTTTGAAATGGCGGCCATTTTGAAAAAAATTTTCTTAGCCTGCACTCCGCGTTATGGTGATCCAACTACCTGCCAAGTTTCATTTGATTACATCAAGCCGTTCTCTCAAAATAGTCCGGACAAGAAAGTGTGAAAGAACAATAATAATAATAACAAAGAATAAGAAAAAGAAGAAACAGAACAATAACAATATGTCGCCCCGACTACGTCTGGGGCGACATAATAACAAAGAATAAGAAGAAGAAGAAGAAAAAGAAATACAGAAGAATAACAATATGTCGCCCCGACTACGTCTGGGGCGACAAAACTAGATTTGCAATTGCAAGCAATAGCCGATGTCGCCCCTGACAGCCAATTCGGTGCTTCCATCTTGTTCACAGCGTCAAAATCTACCTAGAAATCAATTTTCGTTGTAATCGGACAATGTTGAAATTTTGACGTATTTCGGCGGCCATCTTGGAAACGGCGGCCATTTTGAAAATTTTTGTCACATAGATTCCTTCCTTTCATCATACAAAACTTTTATACAAAATATGAACCAATTCCTCTGAGCAGTTCCTGAGTTATTGAATCCCCAATTTTTCAACGTAAATTGGCGGCCATCTTGGAAATGGCAGCCATTTTGAAATTTTTTGTCGCATAGATTCCTAACTCTGATCTTACTGAATATTTATACATATTATGAACCAATTCCTCTGAGCAGTTCCTGAGATATTGAATCCCCAATTTTTCAACGTAATTTGGCGGCCATCTTGGAAATGGCAGCTATTTTGAAATTTTTTTTCGTAGCCTGCACTTCTAGTCATGGTCATCCAACTACCTGCCAAGTGTCATTTGAATACATCAAGCCGTTTTCCCAAATAATCCCTTACAAAACTCATTGGAAGAACACAAAGAAAATAAAATAATAACTAGATTTGCAATTGCAAGCAATAGCTGATGTCGCCCCTGGCAGCCAATTCGATGCTTCCATCTTGTTCGCAGCGTCAATCAATTTTCGTTGAAATCGGACAAAGTTGAAATTTTGACGTATTTTGGCGGCCATCTTGGAAATGGCGGCCATTTTGAAAAAAATTTCGGTACCCTGCACTCCTCGTCATGATGATCTAACTTCCTGCCAAGTTTCATTTCCTTACATCAAATCGTTTTCTCAAAATATTCCGGACAAAAATGTGTGGAAGAACAATAATAATAACTAGATTTGCAATTGCAAGCAATAGCTGATGTCGCCCCTGACAGCCAATTAGATTATTCCAGCTTGTTCGCAGCATCAAAATCTACCTAGAAATCAAATTTCGTTGAAATCGGACAAAGTTGAATTTTTTTACGTATTTCGGCGGCCATCTTGGAAAAGGCGCGAATGTTGAAAATTTTTTTTCCTTGCATACCCACCTCCAGATAGTGATCCAACTTTGTACCAAGTATGGATGAATTCTGTCAAAGCATGATTGAGAAATTTTCAATTTTTGTTAAAATTTGACGAATTTCGAATTTTTCGTATTTTGGTAGCCATCTTGAAGAAAGAAAGAAAGAAAGCGTAATAATAATAATAATAATAATAACAAAGAAACGGACCAATAACAATATGTCGTCCCGACTACGTCTGGGGCGACATAATAACAAAGAATAATAATAAGAAGAAGGAGAAAAAGAAGAAACAGAACAATAACAATATGTCGCCCCGACATTCGTCTGGGGCGACATAATAATAAAGAAACAATACAATAACAATAACAATATGTCGCCCCGACTACGTCTGGGGCGACATAATAATAATAATAATAAGGAACGGTAGTAAAAAAATAAGTCTCCCCAAACTTTGTTTGGGAGACTTAATAATAATAAGAAACGGAGTAAACACAATATGTCTCCAAAACTTCGTTTGGGGACATAATTAAACCCCTGTTTAAGTTTCATGAAATTCCAATCAGTGGTTTAGGATGAGTAATGGTACCAGGTAATCACCATATGGTTTGCATTGAGAGGAAAGATAAAAATTCCAAAACATGTCAAAAATCTATAAAAAAGGAATTATAGGCAAGCAAAAAAGGTAGTGCACATCCACAATACGTAATCAAACTCCTGTTTACGTTTCATGACATTCCAATCAGTGGTTTAGGAGTAGTGGATACAAGGTGATAATCATATGGTTTGCATTGAGAGGAAAGATCAAAATTGACTAAGTCCAAAAAAAAAGAATTATTGGCAAGCAAAAAACGTAGAGCACATCCACAATATGTAATTAAACTCCTGTTTAAGTTGCATGATATTCCAAACAGTTTAGGAGGAGTATGTTGCATGATATTCCAAACAGTTTAGGAGGAGTAGTGGATACCAGATAGTCACCATATGGTTTCCATTGAGCTACAAGAGCTCAATGTCAAAAATCTGTAAAAAAGGGAATTCTTACAAAAAAAAATATGTAGTGCACATCATGAATATGTAATTTAACTCTTGAATAAGTTTTATGGAGTTCCAATCAGTGGTTTAGGAGGAGTAGTGGATACCATATTGTTTGCATCAAGCTAAAATTACTAAGTCCAAAACATGTCAAAATTCTGGAAAAAAATGGATTTATTGGAAAATAAAATCCGTAGTGCATATCTACAACATGTAATAAAGCTCCTGCATAAGTTTCATGAAATTCCAGTAAGTGATTAAGGAGGTGTAGTGGATACCAGCTTTTGGGTACAAAAAGACGGACGGACGGATGGAAGGACTGACGGAAAGACGGACAACATGAATATTATATACCAACCGCTTTGCGGGTATAATAAAAGCTCAAATAAATAAGAAATCGTAAGTTATCAATTATATAAAAAGAAGTTATCAATTATATAGTGAAAACGAAACGATTACAATACAAAAATATATATAATTCAAATTAGTTAGTCCTTTTAGTTAGTTCCTTTATTTTTCAATCTTCGTATGAAATTTAAATAAACATAAAAATATCATGATGCGAATTATATATTCAGACGTGTGACGTGTTGAATTGTCACATTTATTCCATTTCATCATTAGGGTCTTCACCATTCCGATACATAACCTCTTCTTCCGGTTCCTCTAATTGATCTACAATTACTTTGGCTTTTTGAACTCTTCGATGTTTATGTCTTATTGTCAAAATAATCATAAATATCCAAAAGTCTACTGTAAAACTGTAACACAAATATATCAAATTCTTCACCCACGAAGCTGAAAAAAAAAGATATATAAAAGTCGACTATATCAAAAATTCCTGTCATTAGGCCTAAATATTATTCAGACGGTAGTATAATGAAAGCAAAAAATATTAAAGGAGTTATAAAGTTAATGAAAAGCGAGATGACCATTTTTGATCAATGAAGTTTTGCATAAATTCTTGCTTATATAAATAACAACAGAATAACCGAAAATAGAATTGTCAAGAGCAGAAAGATTTGCATTCATAACTTGAAATTTATTTGATCAGATACTCTGTGACGTTTTGTAGCAAAGAACTTCACATCTTACATCAAAGTGTCGTGTTCATCTATGTCACCGATTCTTTTTTTTTGTATCCATTACTAATGAAATGGTATTAATACTTACAGCAAATGAAGAAGATGGAAGCAATGTGTACCAACATTAGAGGCTCAAAATTCTTTTAACAGATACAACTATGAGAATCTAGATTCACTAATCTTAAAGCATAACTTTTTATTATTATACTTTAGAAGAATTTTCCTTAACAAAAAATTAATTTGACAATTCAATCTATCATATGCAAGATTTTTATTAAAGCTGAAAGGGTAACATTCACTAAAATTTTCATATGGCTGAGAGGGTAACAATTTTTACACTGTTACCCTCTGTTCATGGTCCAGTGATTTTCAATAAATGACTGAATAGTATAATAAAATAAATAACATATGTTATTTATATAATGACAATTTGCAGAAACTAAATTCACGGTAGCTTCGGAATCCTGTTATTTATTTTTAAACGAATGTCTTTGCAAGCCAAAGCTTCTACACAACATACAGAAATGTATGTGTTACTTTTGCTAATCTAAATGTAAAAAGCAAACTATGACCAATAAATATATGCTATTAGTAATTTGTTTAGCGAGTATTGAATTCTCAGCTTCTATTGCATCGAGTGCGACAGCACGACATACAATGCGAGCTGAGAGTTCCATCCGAGAAATACAAATTACGAAAAATGTGTGGATCGTTAATTCTATTATTGATATATACAATATATGTTTCTTTTTTCATAGAGATTGATGATAATGTTTGTATCAGCGCAGTGCGGTGATATCGCTGGGGAACAATCGAAAATCAAGCAAATTAGCAATAAACATCTTTTACAAATTTTTGTTCCTTGACATACAAGCTACCATCACTTGCTATGAGTTGTCTTCCATTGTCTTTTATAATCTTATGTGATACGCAATTTTTTTTTGCGTCGTATCTATGTATTGGGAACTCAATACAAGAGCAAACGTCTTTCATTTATAATGTAAAGGCAATACGTACCCAGACCTGGTGGTGGGTTGACTGAAATACAAAAAGGTTAATTTTGATATATCGTACAATTCAAAGCTTTGCTTCGTATCATAATATTTAGTATTTCATTTCATTATATACTTGTCATTCCAAGGGGACATTTACACATAAACTGGTAAAACAGATGTCAAATGTAATACCGGACTTAAATATGGGGAAATATGCCCTCTTTAACACATAGAAACGTTTTTAAATTTTAAGTTAATTTTCAAAATTAAAGATTTTAAAGTTTGATCCTCTACATAACGTACTGAGTTACTGTGAATACTGTGAAAGTACTACTGTTCGTGGGGTTTCGATTTTCGTCGAATATGTTGGTCGCTAAAATCACAAAATTAAATTCCCACGACATGCATTTTTTATAAAATTTAGAAACCACGAAGTTAAGTGCCCATGAAATATGAAATATGAGATATTCATAAAAACAACAAAAATTGATGTCCACGAATAAAAGCAATTTCACAGTATAACAGAAAGTAAATGTTATTAGCATTTTGATTTAGACAAAGACAAAGACAACATCGGAAACAGAAATAAATAAATACATAAGTACTGCACAGAAAAGAAAAATTGGGACCCAGATACAGAGCACACACCTTGTATTTCTTAAAAGACACTTCCATTACTCTGCAGCAAAACTGTGGAATGAGTTGCCAAACCATTTTCGTACAGAAACATCATTTTCACAGTTAAAAAATCTTATTAACTCATGGAACGGCAACTCATGCCATTGTAGTGCTTATACTTAAATACTGTATTGCTAATGCTTTGTATGTTGCTTCATCATAGTGCTGTTATTATTTTTATATTGCTTATGTTATACTGCCTTTAGTTTATGATTTGTATGTTGTTCCATTCCAGTGCTGTTTTTTTGTTTTATGTTACTTATGCTAAATTCTAGTGCTTTTAGTTATCTGCTATTATAGCAATAGAAAGAATGTTTATGTGTTTGATTTAATATGCATGTCTTTGGCTTTATATTCTTATGTATGCATGAATATGTATTTGCTTTAGTATGTATTCTTGTATTATAATGCATGTGTTACTAGTATTGCTTGTCATGTAACATGTCGGTTTTGTAAGCTCATAAGAGCTTATGTTTGTTGTTGTATTAACATGCCAACTTTAAATAAAGCTTTTTGATTGATTGATTGATTGCGTTATCCATACAGCTTAGTTCATAATCTACTTCTGTTTTCAATTTGTAGATGAAGGACAAGGAATGTGGCTGTTGTGTAAGTGTACGTAATATACTTAATTTCGATGTCTCTGGGATAGATGACATGAGAAGATTGCCAAAGCGAAGATTGCATAGTGGCAAAATATCATCTATATAATGGAAAATGAAATGAAATGATTGGGCTAGTTTTTTTATCTTTATTTTAAAGATGTATTTGGATGATTTCAGCCTCATTAAAGTTGAAAACAGGAGTTTCATGGTGTGTGCCCATTAGAATTCCAACAGTCTGTTGAAAACAAGTCCCCATAACTACAAATAAATTGTCGTTCAGAAACTCTAGAATTTTAATCACTTCTTCCCCTGTATATGTTTTCTTCGATTCGGAGCCGTATTGCACGAAGAGTGCTTGTTCTCCTCTTTTTACAATGTACTTATATCTCTGTTCAGGGTAGATATGGGGAAACGTGAATTAAATCTTACAGCCGAAGTTTCAATTGATTATGATTACATATTGTACGTTGTTACAGAGTTCTTATGATGTAAAGTAGATCTCCTACAATTTACACTATCAACATTTATAAATGCTCCTATATAATTGAATACTATAAATAAATGAAACAAGTATGTAAAAAGATGTTCAGTATATCTATTTATAAAATTTTCGTCAAAATAAAAGTTTCTTGAAACGTTCTCAAAATATACACTAGCCGAAAGAAAATGTAAAAAGATGAAATGGTGGTCAGAGATTTCCCGGTATACTTTTTCTGTAAACACCATATGGAAATATTGGAAAGACTTTATAATTCTTTCCAATAGGATATGAAAACGTGGAGACAATTATGCAAACGCACTGACAATTTCGAATTTCATAGCTAATAGAAATAACATGCTGAAAAGACACGAGAGTTTTGATTTGTTTTTGTGACACTGTAAGGTAATCCACTATTGCAGCCAGAACGAAAATTAATAAAAACTTAATCATGTATTTGCATAGACTTTTTTTATCTCATATGCATTTACCCAATATCTTTTCATTGTTAATTTATGGTAACCTTAAGATGGAGAACAACGAAGAACAACAATAAAAGTGTTCCTCCATTGCTTGGTCCTACTATGTATTTGTAGAGACTTTGTCTCATGTGCACTTACTCCATATCCTTTCAATGTTGATTTAATTGGCCGATGCCACTGCTAGTTGACCAGAGGTCCCCGAGGGTATTCACCAGCTCGATAGCCAGACTTGTCTGACATGTAAATTTCACCTTGTGTTTTATAGAAATTTACTGTTTTTAACAAAATTCTAACCGCCTATAACATACTGAGGCTTTATACCGTGTATGGCACTCGGTAATGTCCTTGGTACTGCTTTTGGCCTCCTATTTCGATATTTTTGGTAATGAGTACTTCTTTTTTTACTATTTTTGGATTGTGGTTTTCACATATTATTTGATTCCAATGCTGCTGATGAGAGGTTACTCCTTGTAACAAGTGAACAGCAAATTTACTGATTTTAATGCAACTTGGGTATTTTCTGTATTCAGACTATAGTTTGTTACTACTACAGCGTGGAGTCAGTAAAAAGATTTTCCGTGCGAGAGATGTATGCTCTCTTTATATTTCAGATATGGTGTGCTTGTTCTTGAGAGAATATCTCATATGGTTACACTATCATACTTTCTAATATTGGCATTTTATTATTTTTTTTGTAATTTCAAATGGTATTCTAACCGCCTGTTTATAATGCCCACATCTCCTTTTTTAATGCCAACTGTTCTAATAACCGAATTGATGAGCGCCTTTTATTTGTCTATATATTGTATCTATCCTCTAGCTTAGAACACTAGTGCTTTTGTCGGGCAACGATGACAGTTATTGTAAGAGCGCTATATCAGTTAATTTTGTGTTTGTATACGATCTCGCACCCTTGGGCTAAATCAGACATAGACGTAACATTTTTGATAATTATCTATGAATTTCGCTCCAATCGGTGGTTAGGACCGTCTTGATCTCCCTATGAAGTATGAACAAAGCCCATTGTTGAAGGCCTCATTGTGACTTCAAGATGAAGAACAACAATAAAAGCGTTTCAATAGCTTGATATTTTTCATGTATTTGTAAAGACTTTGACTTATGTTTGTTTACTCCATATCCTCTCAATGTTAATTTAGTTGCCTTTCCATTCGTTTTTACATTTTGTAGTCAGAAAGTGACAAGGCTTTTCCGATGAACTACTTATCGGTTTGTGTCGGCTTTTAAATAAGGACATATCAGCTACATTGTTTGGAACTTTGGGTCTTTCTATTTATCAATATTTTACCTTTCAGTTTGAAAATAAGCCGTCTCCTCCCAGCATACCAGCAGGTGTAAGATCCCGTATCATTTAACATAGCACTGTGTATAACATATACATTATAAGCATCAATTTCTACTCTGTTTTTCGTTTTCTCCCGTAACTTCAATGATGACAAATATCTTGATCCATTTATCCAATACACAAGGGTGTCTATTGCCGTACTGCAATTGTTTAAAGCTAATGATAAGGTAAAACTGATATTAAACTGTGTTTTATGCCTTTATTGTAGGGGTAAACAGCGTATATGATATATATACAATTAAAGTATTTTGTAAACACTTTATTATATATGTTTTTCACACGTGTAAACCGTTCATTACACCTGGTAAGCTTTTTACAATATATAATTCTAAAAATGGTTTATGATGTTAATCAACTTTCGCTACCAAATCTTAAATGGCGGTTTAGATATCAAGAACAAATCACAGCATTGTTCAATTTGATACCTTTATGTCTTGTAAACATATATATGTTTGCTGTACTTTTACTTCATTTCACTTTGGAATACCTTGATAAACATTTTACGTAAGGATATGGAGTAAATGAATATTAGACAATGACACATGTTCACACATTTGTAATTTTTTATTAAAATAGTCGTTTTCTACTAGTAAAGTAGCTACTGCAAATTAGGGTAATAACAAAATTATCAAACAGAGCCACAGTTGGAAGGGCAAGAAGACAAAATATGTGCAAAAGCACCTGAAAATTGTAAACTGTAATGGTCCTGATTTCGCACATATACTTCAAAAGAAGTTGTGGGTTAAACCAACTATATATCGTGTGAAACATTCTCTTCTGTTGCAAAAGTATCCAGTAGCAACTCAATAGCAATTGTTATTGAAGGGTCGTAAACAATGAAAAGAAATTTTCATACAAGTATTTAGTAAAAAAAAGAATCTTTAATCGCAATTCGGACTGAAACTGATATGATTTGTTTATATATTCTATGTATTTTGTTATCATATCATTATTTTGTGTTTTATGAGGACCTGAAGTTAGATAAGTGTAAACTAATTCACTTACCCTCTTTAAATAAAGAAAAAAATGTTGTTATTATTATTATTATTGTGTTTTATTATTAACTAAACATTTTTCCACAAGGACGTTTTCTAATGATCGTATGAGACAGAATTGCTAAAAGCCCCGATTTATTAATAAATAGGTAGTGAAGATAACTACATCTAATGAAAGTTCGAATAATTGATGCTACCTCCCGCGTAGTAAATCAACTTTGAAACATTCATTCAGTAAGCAGAAGTAGCAGGAATATTACTATAAATTCACTTTCTGCAGATGGCCATTCCAACATCCCTTTGAATGATAGTACACTGCATAAATCGGAGCCGACAGACATGGCAAAACGAGATAACACTGGTACGAGACATCTGGGAAAAATGATAACATAACATATATAAATGTAACTGGCTCTCTGCAAGTTCATCATGAGTTGGTTGACCAATTGTAAAAAAAAAACAATCTCGCATTTCTTGATGGACTTGATTACCTTATTCCTGGTTTACCTGGCATGACAAATGACTGATGTATAGTTTACTTTTTAGCCCTTTATTAATTTTTTCTGTAAGTCATGCAGGATAAAGTATTTAAGGAAAAAAATAATAAACGGTAGTAGGAGAAATGAAATACAATAAAAAAGATGGCCAGGGGCCGTCTTAAACTTTCTTTGAGGAATAAGCAAAGCTCATTGTTGAAGGCCTCATGGTGATTTCAAGATAAAGAATAACAATAAAAGCGTTGTTACTTTGCTTGGTTCTACCGTGTATTTGAAGAGATTTTGTCTCATGTGCATTTATTCCATATCCTTTCATTGAACCTAAACATTAGACGACCGGGATATATGCCCTTTTCCAGAAAAACGGTAATTCTTATATTCATTCCTAACTTAATATCGAACTTATTGTAAATTTAGTTTCAGCAGATAACCATTACAACAGCTTACGTTTCTTTAGTGCAGATCAAATCAAAATATTTGGAAGACAAAAATCTGAAAGATTTGTTTGAAAGCTGATAAAGACTTAATAACCAATAGGCTTTAAATTAAAACCCCAATACAAGGACAGAACTTTGAACGAGAGAGATACTCCTTAGTTTAAAAAACAAATTCTAGCATTTTGCAAGTTGTCAGTTCAACTCGGTTTTAGGGCAAACGCTTGAGTAATGGACTACTTGACCGGTGGATATGGCTAGTTCTACAATTTATATTTTTTCAAAGCAGATCAAATCAAAATATTTGGAACAACAAAATCTGAACAATGTTTAAAGAGAACAAATAACCAATAAGATTTAAAAGCATCAATTTATTTGTCTAGTTAGCGGGCTACAGCTCGCATATTGGAAATCGAAATTTTACTATCTAAAGGGAAGAAATTTTTAAACCACTCCTTCCTGAAGAAGAATTTGTAAATCCTATAGATCTGTATACACCGCTAGTACTCAATTAGTTTATCTTCGTTGTTCTGATACAAAGAGGATAATTAAAGTCTACTGAGTATTAAAGGATGCATCTGTTTTTTGGTTTTTTTTGGTTTTTTTGTTTTTTTTTTTAGGTTTTTTGTTTTTTGTTTGTTTTGTTTTTTTGTTTTGTTAAAATGGGGTATGGTATCTATTTAGCTGATACGTGGTTTTGAACTTAAAACATATTGCACACCAAGGAAATGACACATGCATGTCATCTTGTCATAAAATGCCTCGTAAATAAATACCGAAGTTACTATAATTTTTTTTCCTACAAAAAGTCATTTCAACAATTTATTTCTTCCAGTTCATATCATATTAAAACTTAAATGCTAGACAAATAATCGATTAAACTTGAATGTGACTTAATAAATGGTTCACTTGCATTGCACTATTTCAGTAAATGGACATTTCATATGGAAGAAGGCTTGATATCATAGTCAACGGAACTTATGTCCTTAGCTAGCTGTCAGTAACTGCGAGCATTTGTCCGGACAGTACCAGTGTGTATTGTCTTCATGTTTTATGTACTTCATTGTAAGGGTACTCGTCTTGATAAGTTGGACTTTTTTCTAGTTTGATTTTTACTGTGAGTCTTTTTGTGTATTTATTTTTAGCCAATAACCACACATAGGGGGAGGTTTTGGATCCAAGAAAACGAGTTTAACCCCACCGCAATTTTTGCGCCTGTCCCAAGTCAGGAATATGTTGGTCATTGGCTTGTCCTTGTCTTCTTATAAAATTTTAGTTTCTTGATATTTATGTTATTGGATGTGGTTTGTTTCCATTGATTTACTCCCTTTTTTACCTTTTTGGGGCCATTTAGGGCTTACTATATGATGTGAGGTTCTCACTGTGTTGAAGACCATATGGTGACCCCTAGATGTTTTATTTTTGGTCGTTTTAACCTGGATATGGAATGTTGTCTCCTTGACATTTACCCCATTTCCTTTCTTTTTCATATTTCGATCATTTATACCTCCGCATTCAGCCAACTTAATTGAAAGCTTTCTATTCATATTTCACCAGTTAAGATATGAACATAAACAACTGGAATGACAGTAAATTATGTCACTGTAAATGACTGATTTGACTATTTATGCCTTTTCAAAATACATAGAATCTTTATCACAGGTACTGGCACAAAATAAATACAATATTTAAATAGTCAGGAGAGGTTTTAATCAAACTGATATTAACTGAGCTGTTTTTAATTTTGCTGCTATTTAATTATTTTATTCAATACCTCGCTTTCCTGCCTAATAAAATTTCCAGAAAAAAAATGACATTTCAGTACCTAAATATGGTTAAAAAACACTATAACTGCAAGTGTAACGAGGCTTTATTGAAACTATTAGTACTGGTAATAATAGGGTGGCTTTAAAATTTTTAAATACATCTGCAGAATTTGGAAAGGATGCTGCAGTTCTTCACCTAAGCACTGTGGACAACAAGGACACAATGGCATGCTCTACCCACTACCGTCAGGGGTAAATTTATTTGTAACTGATGTGTTGTATGGTGTTCCTCATGAATATCATCTATGAAAGATATTTGACTCGTTTTATACTCAATAAAATTTCTTTACCATTTTGCATATTAAATTACAAAACCAAAAACAAATATTTGGTGCTACAAATTAAAATTTGCTAATTTACATGGAACCAAAGAGCACAACATTGTTCTATTGTAAGGGAATATTGTACGGATAGTTTTGAATTTTTTTCTTCTGCATCTAGCAATAAATATACAGGCTTACCCTGGACATGTTAAATCTACTCTATCACCAACTGTAGCATAAACAGATTTCTCTGGCACTGGAATATCGACATTGGAGTATTTATATTGAACAATGAAATATTAGCATTCAAAATAGTACAGTGTTGAAATATAATTTCTTAAGAATAAGAAGAAAGAAAAAAATACAGAAAAAAAAACGAATCGATTCTATCAAAAACTTCTCATCATTTGATAAAAAGCATTTCATAAGTTTAAATTAAGGTGATATTTCATTGATTTTATGATTCCTTTACATTTCAGTGAACTTCTGGAGAGCATTTCTCATATGGATACACTAACATACTTTCAAATTTTTGCATTATATATACTGAAAACAATAATGGCAAAGTTAATCTTCATTCTCAAAAGATGAATTTTATTTTAGAAATGCATTTCAAATGGTGTACATTTCATGTTTTAATGGTTACATCAAATTGTTAATAAGCATGTTTTTGTATTGTTTTTTCTGTATTGTTGTTTTTTTTAGTAATATCATTTTGTCTTTTTTGTTTTGTTTGTTTGTTTTTTGCTTTGTTTTGTTTTGTTTTTTATTTTGTTTTGTTTCTTTTTTATATAGTGAATAAAAAGATATGGAATAAATGCTCATGGGACAAAGTCTCTACAAATATATGGCAAAAAACAAGCAAAGGAACAACGCTTTTATTATTGTTCTTCATCTTGAAGTCACCATGAGGCCTTTAACAATGAGCTTTGCTCATACCTAAGTATAGTAAGTTCTAGACGGCCCCTAGCACCGGTTTAAGCGGATTTCTTTGCTAATTGTCTAGCAACGCTACATCCATGTCTTCATTGGTCATGGATGCGGGATTGTCAACAAACATCAATTGAACTGGCAAAGTGCTCTTACAATCACTGTCATCCTTTGCCCGACAAAAGCACTAGTGTCATAAGCTAGTGGACGATTACAACATCTAGTCGAATGTAAGAAAACTTGGCGTTATGAAATAGTGTGGGCACTTAAAACAGGTGGTCAGGATTACATTTCGAAATTACAAAAATAAATGCCAAAATTTGAAAGTATGAATAGTATATCCATATGAGAAATGTTTGTGGTTTTTTTTTCCTTTTTTTTTATTGTAAATATTTTTTTCGTTTGCGATACTTGAGTGTTACATGGATAAGTATATTCAGTAAAATATAACAAATACTGCCTGTGTAGAGGGTGTTATACTGAAATATCACATTCAGAAAGTATATCACCCTCAACTACGTCTCGGGTGATATATTTACTTCGTGTGATAATGCAGTATACCACCCTCTACAACAGTCAGTATGCATATAATAACTGTTTATGTTTATGATGATTAAATTAAAAAAATATATATATATAAACTGATAATTGTGTACCTCTTTTCTTCATTCCCAGGAAATTTATCTTCTCCAGTTGAACTTTTGCAAATTTCTTGTTCGGGTCACGTGCTAGATCAACAAAAAATATTCTGATTGAAAAAAAAGAAAATGATTTACAACTAATGAGAAACCTCGGTCGGTTATCTCCCTGTACCAAGCTAGTTTTGTAAGGTTCAAAGTGGAGATAATTTTAATTAGCATATTAATACCCTCTTTTCATGTTTAAATACAAATTATCTCCCCTTTAACTATATATAACTAACTTGGTACAGGGAGATAACTGACTGATTTTTCTCATTCAGAAATATTCCATCAATAAACACTATTCTCAAGCTCTAGATATTCTAATAAGAAATACAACAGGCGAACTAAGGATATACTCGAGAAAACGAGATAATGAGTCATATTTCTACAGTCTAGTCAGGTGTATCTTTTTTTTTGCATTCTAGAGATTTAACATGATTTTTCTGTACACCCAACACTTTTCATAGAACTTTTGTAAGCTTCAGTAAGCATAAATGGCATAAGTTGTGCTCTTTACTCGCAGACTTGTTTTTTATTCTTACCTGACTGACTCGTTACAAATAATACAATTAAAGATGCTAGATCCTTCAATCTCACTTATATATATATATATTGATAATGATTTTTTTCATTAATAACTCATCTTTAGCTAAATTGATCACATTGATACATCTTCCAGAACTAGAGATAAGAAAAACGACAGAAACCACTAGATTTACATCTTTTTGGGGCTTACACCTCGAATTTAACGATAATGTTCATCTCAGTATTAAAATTTAGGACGAAAGGGACAATTTCAATTTTCAAAATTCTCAATTTATCCAACATGAATAGTAATATTCCAGCTTCCCCTGCTTACGGAGTGTCTGTTTAAAAGTTGATTCATCACGCGAGAGCTAGCACAAATACATACTTTCTCATTAGACAAAGTTATCTCTGTGACCACCTAATTAATCAAACCTCCAAAAAATTCCGTTTAATATCATCATTAAAAAAGTTCTCCAATACATATCAGTTCCTTTGGAAAAATTTTTAAGTTTCGTTCCGAACTCCGATTCAAGATTCTTTTTTTTTTACTTAATACTGTGATGATTATTTATTTGAACTGTCTAAGACCTTTCCAAAAAAACTTGCTGTTGAGTTGCTACCGGGCACTTCCGCAATGGAAGGAGAGGTTTGGCGCGCCAGAAAAACCGGTTTAACCCACCACTCTTTTTTTGTCTTTTTTCTCTCATGGACTTTGGCTCAGGACAATTCTGTTCGGTAATTTTGTTATTTCTCCCATTTGTACAATCACTTATTTAGCACAATGGGATATGTTTGTATTAATCCAAACGAAATTTGTTGTGTTGTCATTGATAGATTTTATATTATAGAACCTTTGTATGTGTTGACCCCCAATGTGCTCATAGTGTAACAACCATAGAAACAAATCAGTCGGAAGCGAACAGTATGACGACTCAGAATGTTTTTTGTGCTCCTTTTTTCGATATCAGTACAAATTTTGTAATAGAGTAAATTAGGAATATAACTCAATTGTGGTAATATCAAAATTACCGAACAGAGTTGTCAAGAGCCGAAGTCCATGAGAAAAAAAAGACAAATCAGGTGGAAATCTAATATACAATTCATATTTTTTGTAACATATCTACAATCAATCTAGATGTACATATAAACTACTTGTGCTTAATATTACATATCGCTAAAACAAATGGTCCTACACACAGAATGACATTTACCTGGAGCACATTTCACAAAACACTTTCCATACTCCATTTCATCCGGCCTATTTCTTCTGCGCATTCGCTTATATCCACGAAACAGAGAAGATCTACATGGTACTCCGGAGTAGAAGGACTTCAAAATATAGTATATGTAATCCCAGCCTACCATCATTATATGCATATTCCACATCCTAGCTGTACAAATACCTACAATAAGGTAAAATAAAAGCATGAATAATGCATTTAGTATAAACATGTCATTCCGTTCTGCATGGGATTAATATAACTTAACAAAGTAGAACAGTGGTTTTACATTTGTTTTTGATCTTTGCGAAATGTAATTTTCAAGACATTTTTTTCCTTTTTATATATTTGTAACAATTCTAATTAAATACAGCGCGTTTGAGTGTTTAAACTCATCTTGGTAAATAGAATATACTTATCTTCTAGTAAAAACCATGAAGCTTTGTTAAATTATAATTTTTATATGTTGCAACTGTTATACTTGGAACTTTTATCTTGTGGAAAAGATTTCTGCAATCTTATTGTTCAAAGATAAAATCGTCCATTCATTAATCCTCATTCAGAGTTCCGATTGCTAATTGAGTTAGTGAAGCACATTGGAAAATGTTCTTGGTCTCAAATCGAACTGCAAATCGCCAGTTAATTTTTTTTCAAAAAAATTGATTAGGTATACATGTATCTATGTATTATTGTCATTTTTCAGCAAAGACTTTATGGTTGTCATACATGTTTCAAATGTGACTAGATTTTTAAAGCAAATATATATGGTAGAGAAGATTTGAGTTCCTACTTTCTCAGCAAATTAAAAAAATATGATAAACTGACGTCAGACTGAGAGTATATGAATGACCATAAAAAGCTAAAAATTAACTGCCCGGTAATAGCCGTAAGTGATTGAAATACAATACCTCTGCAATTGGTAATGTCGTGCAAATTAACGATAATTTAAAGTTCTAGCATTTTTCAGACTCCTATACTAATTTAAATATATATTACTTATACTTCAGGCAAACTGATAATTTTTTTGGAATGATTTTAACATTAATCTACTGACCTAATCTTTTTCTCTCGCCTTCCTGCCCACAAACACTGCAGTCAGTCCAGTCTCCCCAATTAGTATAGTATATAAGATTATCTGTTTCTACTAAAAATCAAAATACTGAATAGATCATTTAGTTCAAGAGATCAAATAAACAAAAAGAAACTATGGATTATTAGTTAACAAAATAAGAATTGCAAATATCATTGATAATATAATATTGATGTCAAATGAATACAAACTAAGATTTTCAAACCAAAATACTTGTTTATCTTCTGTTATAGATACGTTAGAATATAACGATTCAATTTAATTCTTTTACGATAAAATCAAGTACTTGGGAAAGGTTTATACATCACCTGAAAGTCAACTTTTCTTATTTAATTGTTTCATCTTAAAAAACTTAAGAACCTATGTCTTGATGGTTGTTGCTAAAGCATTATAGTACCTATAATGGCACAAAATTACTGAATAACTCGTTAAAATTGAATATTTTATTTAATATAAATTACATGGGTGTCCACTTTTGTGCACTTGCTCAGGTAATGGCCTTGGAAATCTTTTCCCGTGTTTGTCAACTGAAACAAAAATCATTTTAAAAAATAACCACCCTTCTTTTCATCTTAATAATGTTCTTAAATGTATTATATTAATAAGGGGTACTTGTTTCCAACGTTGTTGTCTTGTTGATATTTGCACGTAAAACATTGAATTAAATGAATCATGTTTGCGTATGGAAATGAAATACTACAATGTTTTGAAATGTGTTATAACTATTTGCACGTTGTTGGCGTTACACAATGGTTCACGTAAATCTCAAACTTCCGACAAGAATGTCTCTTTATTGGTAATTTGTATCTCTTGATGCAAATATTTTCAGTATTTGCTACTGCCCAAATACGCAAAAAGTAACTAAAGCCACGCCTACATTGTCAATCAGTGCATCAATGTAAACAAAAAAATATATATCTACAAAAACCGTAAAGGATCGCACAAATTCTTTTACTAATCAAAAGTCAATTTCATGATTTCTTCGAAATTGATTTTCATTTTTCAAAATTTGCTGTATCAAATGATTTCGTTAATTACCGATAAAAAGAAAAATAGAAGTTTTGTTTTGGATATTTCAAATATTGTCTCCAATAATAGACTCGCTCACAAAGTGGGCTCGTCCATTATGTTGACAATATTTTTTGTATCCGAAACAAAACTTCCATAATTCTATATATATATACTGAAGCAGGTAAATGGAAACTTACCTCTTCTGACTGGTACTTTAGTTGGAAGAGTAACTGTAAAAAAAACTGATATTCACATTGTTGATCACATTGAAGAAAAGAAGACGGTGGACAAATGAATATTTCTTTGAATGTGAAATGGGAGTCGACTGTAACCATGAAATTATGAAATTCAACTAATGTCAAAGCTATGGAAATTTTAAATGTGCATTGAATGTGCATTTACTCCATATCCTTTGATTCAATATTTACAGTTGAAGTTTGTCTCTTGCGGATTCCCCGTTTCTCATATACATATACTATCATTCTTTCAAATTTTGACATTTATTTTTGTAATTTCCAAACGTACTTCTGATCACCTGTTTAAAGTGCTCATATCTCACTATTTTATAATGCCAAGTTTTCTTATAAAACAACGGCAGTAGAATACCGAAGGAACAAAGCACAAGATTACACAAATCTAAGTCCAGAAACAAGGCAAAAGTAAGAACACCAAAAGACGGAAGACCAAAGACACCACATGCCCACAAAACACACGAACATTACATATACAACACAAAAAACTAAAGCACTAAGAATGTGAACTCTCAATAAACAAGAGTGACATCAGTTGCCCCGGAAGGGTAAGCATGTCCTGCTCTGTGCACAGCACCCGTCACACTGTCAGTGGGTCAATCCAGGGTAAAGTCAAATCCGGTAATTTCAAATCAGGGAAGACGAGAATCTAGCTGAAAATGTCAGTTTTTATTTGTGACACTGACATTTCATATCTATCTATGATGTCGTGGTGACGGCCATAGAATTTCTGAAGGGACGAAATAACAAAGGCTGAACATATCCCTAACTCAGCAGTTTTTTGTGACAGTGCTTTTGCTCTTTCCACATAGTCACTGTATGTACTGCACGCTCTGCAGTAACGAACTAATTGCGAAATATATACTCCATATGCTGGGGATGCAGGTATATTGCTGCAGAGAAAGGGAAAGTTCACAATTGGAAAGTCAAATATAATGTCATATAATCTAGATTTCAGACGTCCATGTTCGTCAATGTATAACAAAAGGTCAAGGTATGAAGCAGAATCGGGTGTATCGGTTGTCTCTTTAATTTCAAGTTCATTGGAGTAGATACGATGTAAATATTCTTTAAATCTTGGGTTATTAAGAGAAAGTACATCGTCTATATAACTGAAGCTGAAATTAAAAGTACAATCGACTTGATGAGTGCCCTGTGTTTGTCTATATGTTGTAATCGCCCACTAGCTTAGGACACTAGTGTTTTGTTGGACAGCAGATGGATGTAGCTTTGTTCAACATTTACCAAAGAATTCCGCTTAAACTGGTGCTAGGAGCCGTCTTGAACTAACTATGCGGTATGAGCAAAGCTCATGTTGAAGGCCTCATGGTGACTTCAAGATGAAGAACAACAATAAAAGCGTTGTTCCTTTGCTTGTTTTTACAATGTATTTGTAGAGACTTTGTCTCATGTGCATTTACTCCATATTCTTTCATTCATTATTAAATACATATTTAAAATTTGAGCGTTCAACTTTTAAGAGTTATTGCGGTTTTTTTTTCTCCACAAATGCCAAATTTCATAAGTTTTTTTATGTTTTGCTGCTTTAAGCTGACATGGATTAAGGTTTTCTTCACATTTGCATTGGTCTGAAACTAAAATTAACCAAGAACAGATCAGATTGACTGTTATTTGGTATTGAAGTTAAGAATGTAGCAAATTACTTCAGATCCCACCAGGGTGAACAAGATAGGTGACTTATAGATATAAGACTAATGAAATAAAAGTGTTTTTATGGAAATTACCCGATTAGTGTCATGGTTTTGTCTTTTTTCTTCTTTGTATCTTTTTTAAAGAGTAATATTTTTCAGGTGTTCCCGAATGTCAGAAATTGTAACCAGCCAATTAAACTGTAGCGATTTGAATGTGCAGGTCCTTCCGAAATCGATGTATTTTCATGAAATCCTTCCCATTTCAAACATTCAGACACTGAAAGTGGTGGGCTGACAAAATTATTCTGGTGACAATAAAAAGTTGAATATCCACAGATGTATTGTGAATACAATGTTGTTTTTTGTCTCAAGGACTTCGGTTCTTCACAACTATGTTCGGTAATTTTTTATTGCCCCCATTCACAGTCGTTTCCACAAAGAGTACAATAATTTCCCATACATGATGGAGATATGAAGATTTGTTTACACAAGGGAATCATATTTCCCGAAGGTATAGCCTGAATTCTCAAAAGTATTCTCAATCCAAGATTTTTTTCTTATACATGTATATTGCATATATAAAAACAAAAAAAAAATATTGTGGGGCCATTTCTTAGCCAGTTTCAATTAGATATGTACCATTAAACTCAGAATGTCATGCAATTTAATTGTTTATTGGGCATAATTTTCTTCACGTAGTTTCTAAAATTAAATGATTAAGAAACAAATCAAAATTTATGATGGCTATTCCTTATTTATGCAAGTAAAATAGCGACATAAAAATTTAACTTTTTTGTAGATTCGGACCAAATTAACTCAATACTTCACAATTAGTTTTAAACCAGGCCTGTATTGCTCACCTGACAAAATGCTAATATGCCATGCATGACCAAAAATTATGTGTTCTAATGTATAGCTATGTCAGCCATTGGCACCTATTTAAATGAGTAATTTTTGCATGGGACCTTCTATTCATTTACTTCAACTTGCTTTTTGGTTGAAATTGCTTCAGTGGTTTCAGAGGAGAAGACGAAAATGTGATTTTCCCATAGGGTCCAATGTTAAACTATGTTCGGCCCTGATGGCCATGTTTTTTATCGAGTGGGAACAAAATGACCAATCTTTGTTATGGACCTTAAGTAAATCATTCCTGTAAAGTTTGATTGAATTTGCTGCAGTGGTTTCAGAGGAAAAGATGAAAATGTGATTTTTCCCATAGGGTCCATTGTTACACGTAAGTTCGACGCCGGCCGCGTTGTTTTTTATCGGATTGGAATGAAATGACCAATATTTCTAAAGGACCTTTAGTACACCATTCCTGTAAACTTTGGTTGAATTTGCTTTAGTGGTTTCAGAGGAAAAGATGAAAATGTGATTTTCCCATAGGGTCTAATGTTAAACCTAAGTTCCGCGCTG
Source organism: Modiolus philippinarum (assembly GCA_002080025.1). NCBI lineage: Eukaryota > Metazoa > Mollusca > Bivalvia > Mytilida > Modiolidae > Modiolus > Modiolus philippinarum. The sequence continues at coordinate 5,083 of MJUU01006761.1, read as the reverse complement.
GTGGCGATATTTATTATCAGACCGAAACGAAATGAGCAATCGTAGTCAAGGACCTTTAGTTTACCATTCCTTTAAAGTTTGGTTGAATTTGCTTCAGCGGTTTCAGAGGAAAAGATGAAAATCTAATTTTCCCATAGGGTCCAATGTTAGAGTAAGTTGATGCCGGCAGCTATGTTTTTTATCGGATCGGAACGAAATGAGCAATCTTTGTTAAGGACCTTATTACATTATTCCTGTAAAGTTTGATTGAAATTGCTACAGTAGTTTCAGAGGAGAAAATGAAAATAAGATTTTTCCCATACGGTCCAATGTTTAACGCTTGAGGCAATGTTTTTATCGGATCGGCAAGAAATTAGCAATCTTTGTAAAGGACCTTTAGTGCACCATTCCTGCAAAGTTTGATTGAATTTGCTCCGCTGGTTTCAGAGGAGAAGATGAAAATGTGAAAATTTAGTGGACGGACGACGGACGGACGAAGGACGACGGACACCAAGTGATGGCAATAGCTCACACTGACCCGGGTCAGGTGAGTTAAAAATATCATTTGAAAACCAGAGAGTCATTCTGTCGAGAAATAAAAAGTGTGTTTTTGCTGATTTTTTCTATGGTTTACCTGCAAGCTAAAAACCTGATTCAAACGTAACTAATTCCAAAGGTATGGTCTCGAATGCCCAGATCAGCAAAATATTTTTGCGGATTTTGCAAATATGATTTCAATTGAGTCATATTATATCTAAGCCTCACAGCACCTTCTCGACGTAAAATGACATAGTTTCAGTGGCCATTTATACTGTATCTGGGTGCAGTAGACAGTCATATTAAGTTTCACTGCATTTGCATAAATAAAACTGTATTAGCTTTTCAGGATAAGATAACCTGTTGAAATGTTTTGTTTTTATCTATATGTTCCTTCTTTTTGCTGCAAAATACATTTAATGATATAGTGAAACTCAAAACCAATTCCATTTTCATTACACACCTTATTTGTCCTAAATATTTGTATCCCTCAACCTGATTCCGTATAAACATTACATTTGCACACTCTAGACATTTCACTAAATAAGTATCCTTAAAGTGGGAATCCATGATTTATCATTAAAAAACGGAATTACTTTTTACAAATGTTATTTTCTTCGGTGAGGCCATTACTTTTTGAAAATTTCAAGTTATGCGGGCGAAAAATGTTGTATATTTTGAAAAAATACCATAAATGAGCAAGAAATCAAAATACATTTTTGAAGGGGGGTTGAAAAATCAGGTTGGGAGGTAAAGCGAATTTAGAATATTTTTTTACTATGGCCGAAAGGTGATATTATACAATTAATGACTTTTGATGAGGCTAATATCACAATTTAACAACCCAAGAGATGTGATTATTACCGAGGCCGTTTACGGCCGAGGTAATTATCAGATCTCGAGGGTTGTTAAATTGTGGTTTTAACCGAAATCGAAAGTCATTAATTGTTTTATTATATGAATAATTGTTCCGAAAATTTAACGTTTTATTTTTGCTTTCCCTCTTTCGACAGTTTAGTCTTGACACTGTAATTCTACTTTGGGAAATTGATTTTCCCTGTTACTATATATCGGTACACGCTGAAGTGTTTAACAGTGATGTCAACCTCACGTGCTAAATTGCGCGGTGATCATCACATCGAAAAACTAGGATTTCCCCAGTTACTATTTATGGGTACACGCTGAAGTGTTAAGGTTACAAATGCGCAATTATTCATAATGCTATTTCCATAGGGGGTACCTTAGTGTGACGCAATTCTAAAAATAGATGCAACCGAATTTCAACTCCGGGGGTCCCTCTAATAATTTGTCGGTACTGAGATCTTTCAAATTTCGGAATGAAAAATGGGGGTTCCCATTGCTCTTCTTGGTGAAAATAGGGGCTATAAAAAGGGTCGGTATTTTTATGGAAAATATTTTAAATCCGACCCCTGACATAAACATATCCGGGATTCAGGTCAAAGATATAAAAAGTGAATAAATATTAATGAATTCTATATTACTAATATTAGGTGATTTCATAATAATAATAATCCACCAATCGCACGTACTGCATTGATTAATTCTGAATTTCATCTTGGGGTAAAAAACTAGATGCATTCCGAACAACATTAATTGCGCAATTGTAACCTATACGGTAACTCAAAACCTCGGAATGTGACCGTTTGTATATTGCATGTTAGTTTAATGTTACAGGAGCTCTTCTATCTATATTTCAAAGAATAGTACTGGTATATCTATTTTTGAGAAGTTTTTCCCGAAGACACCCCCCTTCCGAAAAATATGTCGTCTTCTGGAGACATTACGGTATTAATCTTTCTTGTCCGTTGACAATCTCGTCCTTTTGCCCTGATCATTTGTAGAAGTTGGACAGTCATCCAGTTTGGTGAATATGAAGATCACTTCTATTATCATAAAGCCATAATTGGAATAAAAACATCAAATATGTCAATTTTGTACAAAAGTACAATTTTGAAACAGACTATAACTGCAAAAATGGGAAAAGTTGCGTAAAACATGACATAAGGACAGAATACTATATTTAATATAAACCATTTCAAACAAACAGAAGTTACTTCTCGGTTTGCCTTTTATGGTAAAGGGGGCATTTTTAGATATATGCCGTTTTCGCGAATTTCTTCAAAAATTTCTATTTTAAAACCAAGTCTTTTCCCCTACAAAAACAACATGTTTCAATTTACAAGAATCTACCTTTTGTGTTGTATTATATCTACTTCAACATAGTCAAACGTTTAATTGCTACTCGCATGCTTAAAATTCTATACAGAACCGGTTATCGTAGCATACCCATTCTCCATGGTGCAAAATTGTAGAAATCCAGAAATAGACTATTGCTACGACATCACATAGTTTACAAAGTTTTACTTATGCTGAATTATGCTTTTACACAAATTCTAATAATTTATTACTATAAAATAAACTTTAATATTCGAAAACATGAAAATTCTGGTTTTGATATAGGTTACAAATGCGCAATTATTCATAATGCTATTTCCATAGGGGGTACCCTAGTGTGACGCAATTCTAAAAATAGATGCAACCGAATTTCAACTCCGGGGGTCCCTCTAATAATTTGTCGGTACTGAGATCTTTCAAATTTCGGAATGAAAAATGGGGGTTCCCATTGCTCTTCTTGGTGAAAATAGGGGCTATAAAAAGGGTCGGTATTTTTATGGAAAATATTTTAAATCCGACCCCTGACATAAACATATCCGGGATTCAGGTCAAAGATATAAAAAGTGAATAAATATTAATGAATTCTATATTACTAATGTATAGGTGATTTCATAATAATAATAATCCACCAATCGCACGTACTGCACTTTATAGGTTACAATTGCGCAATTAATGTTGTTCGGAATGCATCTGGTTTTTTACCCCAAGATGAAATTCAGAATTAATCAATATGTTAACCTCACGTGATAAATTGCGCGGTAATCATCACATTAAGGAAAGCGAAGTACTAATTTATCCAATAAGAATCTTGTATATTTATAGTCATATAATAAAAGTGTTAAATGACCTGTAAAACAAATTTTATGATAGTAATTGCATTTTTGAGTTGCCAATCTGAAAGATTGTCAACTCTTTGTTTTCGTAACTTTTCCTAACTGAGAATTAATAATATACTTCAAGAAAACCCCTTTTAACTTCAACTCTGATTGGATATTGTAGAAAAATAAAGCTTTGTTGATTGATCGATATTAATATGCTGTATACTCTTTACATGCAAGAAATATCAACTTCCATAAAAAAAAAGTTCGAATAAATGTACATGTATAACCAATGTGTGCCTCTTATTCTCTTATTCTTTGTATTGATACAGAAATTATCCATGCAATTACTGTAGCATTTATTTCTTTGAATTGCAGTTTGTGGACGGCCTAACACATTTTTAGTTGTTTAATGTGCTTGAATATACTGAGGATTCCAGACATAACATCCCAAATACTTAATCATAGATTGACCTCTGACTTCTTATCAACATATGCATCACTGGAGGCAAAACATCTTCGATATAAATACAGTGTATATATATACAACATGTAAACAAAAAAGATATGTGTTTATTTAATTCAAAATGGATGATTCCTGTAACATTGTCTAGGTGAACCCATATGTCAGTGGAAATTATTAACTAATGAGAGTTTGGCTTTTTATATGGAGAAATTAAATGTTGATGGAGTGCAATTGCCTGTGTGTATATTGCTAGTTTTCGAGTTCATTTTAATGTAACAACATTCCTTGATTTGATTACAGACTGTATTTGCAACAATTTATGTTTAAAATTTACAAAGTAAATCAGTAATGAATGATATTTCATTCACTTTGATTCCATTGAAGAAAACACAATGCACTGTTAAGATATCTTGATAAAGAGCAGGCTGTATTAAATGGACTATAAAATTTTATGACAAGTTTATACTGTGGCATATTATTTTATGTATCTTGTTTATTCTGTACTTGTCACTAACCTTAAATTTAATGGATTTTGCATTGTTTTCTTTTCTCTATATTGGCAACTTTCAAGACTTTCAGTCTTTGATTTCACTTGTGTCTGTTGATAACTAAGAATCATTTGGATTATTTGTCTTTATCAAATGATACTTTTAGTTTCTTTTCTCTTGGTTGAAGAAGTTTTTGAGAGTAAAACGGACATTAATGCCTGAATCATAGTTGATGGAGCTCAGATAAACATCCTACACAACCTTGACAATCTGTTACAAAACAAAACAAAACAAAGTAAAATGCATAGAAATGTATAAACCTCCACCAAAATTTTGACAATACGTAACAAAACGTAACAATACAAAGTAAAATGTATAGAAATGTATAAACCTCCAACAAAATCTTGACAATCCGTAACAAAACGTAACAATACAAAATAAAATATAGAAATGTATAAACCTAAAAAAAATCTGACAATACGTAACAAAACGTAACAATACAAAGTAAAATGTACGGAAATGTATTAACCTCCAACAAAATCTTGACAATGCGTAACAAAACGTAACTATACAAGGTAAAATGTATAGAAATGTATAAA